>JACJUY010005151.1:58616-80013 GCA_014220935.1 Platorchestia sp. MABIK
GATGAGCTTGTCCTAATCGAGAGTAGGACATTTGTTTGGCCACATCAGCCGTCATGACGCGCTACAACAGTCGTCATGATGCGCTAGAGTCCCGCAAACTGACTCCCACACATCGCTGAAGCTCCGTCATCTAACGATTGAACAGACGATGTTATTGTGTATGGTAAATCGAAATTAAATCCGCACCCCATTTTGAAAATTGCCTAATTGATAAGAGAATGAAGCTTTGATTGCATTGAAAAACCTTACCAACACTGTATCATACTGAATGATGATGATCAGGACATTTAGACATCTAAGTAGAATCGTGATTCATGCAGCTTTTTTCTCCTCAAGAAAAGTTTCTATGGAGTGCTAAATTTTCAATATAAGGGGATAGCCCTGTCAGTTCAGCATGAGTGCGATGATTCTTAACCTCTGACTGAGGGTAGGTACTGTAAGGAGAGCCAGTACTGATTAATATTTGTGTGATTGATTGCTTTTAAATTAGTTTATTGCCTCCCTTACCACTACAAAGATGTTCAAAGAGAAGAAGGATGAAGGCTCCATTTATTATGGAGGTAAGGTAAAGCGGAATCTGTGCACAAAGGGTGTTATTGTACATGGTCCCGTGTGCATAGAAACTGTAAGTCAAGAAGGTAGGTTGTGAAACAAGATAAAAGTTGAAGAAGAAAGTCAGAAAAGCTGAAAAACAGGACAGCAGTGAAACGAAAAAAAAACGATTCTAAGAAAAAAAATTTATTCAAACGAAAAAAAGGCCTACTTACTCTCAGCTCAGGCTCTCTCATTTTCCTCCTGGAAATGCTATTCCCATAGATACAATGGTTATATCCCCCTAAGGGGGATTAATATTTGTAATACCTTCAAGGTAATGACTAGTTTTATGTGTACAATCACTGACCAACTTTGATGTCATTTGTATAACAAGTTTCATGTCTATCCTTATTCATACAGAAAATTTGATTCTACATATTTATTCCACAAACACAAATACATCACTTGAACGTTATATCCTGCACGAATGCAAAGGATGTTTTGCTTTTCATCAAAAAGATATTCATCTTGAAATTTAGTTTTTACTTAAATACCTCACATTTCATTACGATAAGTCTTACAGGCCTGTAATAATATTTTACTTAAGGTATCAGTAAGGGCGCCATTGGAGGCATCACTAAGAAATGAATATCTGACTCTAGGTTCAGACTCAAGCAAATCTAAAGGGACATCCCTAATTATGCTCAAACATTTTTCTTCAGTTTTTACCAATTTACTCTGGACTGTTATCAATGGCAGCATCACATATTGAATTTTGACTGTTCATTTTAACAAACTCACTGAACAAGCCAGAGCTTTTATTAGGAAGTGACTGAACAACTCTGAGCTGTTCCCTTCATTTTCATTATTGAGCAATTATGATATATATTTATTATAAACATAAGGTTTGGAGTCAGAACTAAGTTTATGAGGGCAAGTATGACAAACTAATTCATACCTGCCATCATTAGATTGGAAACACTCTTCTGAATTAACTCTTATCACCCTCCTCTTGTGCTTCTACGACATACAGTAGACAATTTAGAACATACCTTGAGCATGAGCAAAGACATTGTAGATTGTAAGTGGCACGTCAGCAAAGGTATAATAGGAAGCAAATGTCAGCACAAATGAGTTTGAGTTGGAAAAAAAATTTAATTATTATTTCCCCATTGCTGGTGTCAATTAAAAGTTTGATTCAAAAATACATCCACTTTCAACCATACTTTATAACAAAAAAAATGCAGCAAAGGCATTTTAGAATAGAAATTGTAATGTCATCCCATGTTTAAAGAAATTCCTTAATGACTTTATAAATTTTCAATATTGAATGCAGTTGGAAACTGGTACCTTAGATCTGTAAAAAGTTTTAATGTCTATATATACATATATATACGAAATATACATTTTAAAAATATTTCCCCAACAAAAATATATTACAGGAAAGTAATTACCTATGGTAAATGCAGACTGCTGAGCATTATGTTTTCCATCAGAAGGAAATTCATTTTAATATTTTAATTTACACTGTAGAAAATCAAACAAATTTTCACATCAACATCCTGGAAAAAAGGATAATCCAATGAGAATCACTGCCTTAGTACTAAGTGAATGATAGGTGAATGAACCACATTTCATCAAAGCATGTCTTCCAGAGCTGGACTCGGGAGTAATGTTTTTACTTTAGTACATATCCAGCACATATTTCAGTATATATTCTCATCCAGAAAACAATTTGCACTTCCACAAAAACGATGCCAATTATTAGTGGTAAGTAAGACAATTTTTCCGAAAGTAAAGTATAAGCACAAATGAATCTGGGTGTACAAAAACGATTTAATTTTTTTTTACTTAGACAATGTAATTTTAAGATAAATACAAACAGATTTTAAAGCATTGTAAAACAGTATTAACGTTCCAAACTTGGACATTACAATAAACAAGAACACTGCAATGCGAAACTGCAATATCAGGCACAACCTTCAAACTTAAACACCCAATGCAAGTTTGTTTACGCGAAGATTCCAATAACGTTTATTTTTTGTTTACTAATTTGAAAGCAAAGAAATTGTTTTTCTTTTCAGAGTATTAACTAATTTGAAAACATTCTCATTAACTGGAGCTGTGAATTTAAAAAGGTTAATGGCTTTTATTTTTTTCATTGTTTCTTTAAATAAGTCATTCAAGTTTAGGATTGTGATGAATACGAACGTGCTTTTTTAAACATATGAACCTTAACGTTTCAAAGCTTGAGTTATAAATTGAGCAAAGTCAGAAATACATTCTGTTCGTTGGAATCAAAATATAATATGCATTTCACATATCTAACATTTCTACTTTACACATAAATAAGTTATTTAGCAGGAATGTTTACATTTTATACATTCATCGTGTTGATCTTGCATTGTTTAACTTCATCATTTTGCTTTCAACTTGAAGTATGAAGAGTTAAAATTAAACATTTGAAGTTGAATTCCAAACATTTGGAGCTTAAATTAAAAGACCATAAACTTTATATTACAACCTCTAAAAACAAAATTTAATTAAGAAAAATCGATCAATAATATGTGAGGATGAAATTATATATTATTATCCTTTAGATTCCAATTAAAAATTTTGACTCCCATGATAAAAAATCGAAGCTCAAATTAAATCATTTGTAGGTTATGTAAAATAATTTCATTTGATCATGAAAAATATATAACACAATCTGATCTGGCTTGCCATTGATTAGTCTTAATCATGGGCTGTCAACCTATCAAGAATTACCGTTAATTTCAAATTATGAAGTATAGTTTCGAAAAAGACCGTATATTTACCGTCGTTTTTTTGTGGTCGGAACGACCATCGGAAACCGCCGGTAAATAACGGTCAACGTCGTCGGCGGACATTTTAGGGTCTGAAATTTACCGGAGATCACCGGTAATATTTTTACTGTCGGAATTTAGACGATAAACCAAGAAAACCAAGGATAATTACCAGTAAGCCGGCAATAAAGTTTGGACTTGGAGAAAACGAATTACTAATAAGGCCCGTAGTAATAGTTCTCTAGAGGTAATAAATTGAAAAATAAAAATTCAGATTGGTGAAAGTAGTTGTTCTGTAAACGGTAATCTGAAACACTTCCGAAATTCGAGCAGCACTAAACATAGTTTAAGAAGTGACAACTATGAAAGATTTTCTGACACAAGTAATAGCCAAATGCAATTCAAATAGTGAGAAATTGAAGGCGAATGGAAGATTGAGTAAAATTCATCTACCTGGAAGTTTCCGGCGTTCTGGAAGAAGAGTAAGACTCTCGACTTCTGAAAACTGAAACATAACTTTAGAGTCAGATAATTCAGGCTATGAGTTTCAACGTACACTCCAGCAAGGACATGGTATATTTTAACATCCATTCAGGATAACATAAATAAGAATTTGATTAATTACAGATACAAACGGTTCACGAGATAATAATAAATTAAATGGAAATGCGCAATGGAAAAGAGCTAGATGTATCATTCAGAGCTGGTCTTCCCTTTAAAATATGCAGTGATTCTAAAATGCGTACGTCGCTAAAATTTGACCCTTGATCTATGGTTGAGAAATTGTAATTTGCGATTAGTGAATTCCAGTTATCGGCGTGAATACGGATTGCAGAATGGGGTGGTTGTCCTAGCCTTGATCCTGTGCGGTAACTGACTCCCCTATGCTCTGCGATCCTCTGTCCTAGGGTACGACCGGTGCAACCGATGTACCTGGATGCATACTGTGCACAACTATATTCATAAACAATTGAGGATCGCATCGCAACGGGAAGTTTTTGCTTGAAACTAAAAAACGATCTAATACAAAAGTTGTTGACAAAATAACATGCAATTTGATGTTGAAATGTTTAAGCACAAGAGATTTTAGCTTTTCTTTTCAGCTCTAATTTTAATGACGTACGCATTTTAAAATCACTGCATATTTCACTGGGTAGACCAGCTCTGAATGATACATCTAGTCCTTTCCCATTATGCATTTCCAAATAAGAATTTTTAATATGCACTTTATAATGATATGCACTAATTAGTTAAATAGAAGACAGATGTAGGCTAGTTCTGTGTTCAGTTGATGTAACGCCCAGACGTGGCGCCTTGTAGGTTATGAAAGGCAGTTCTTCTTGGTTACGTTTACTTGGCAAGCGTGGAGGCGGACAGGTACGGTTTACAGGTGTTCGGACACGGACCGATTAGCGCTATGCCTGAGGGGCCGCGCGCTTGTAATACTTCTGAGGCGTATGGGGTGAAGGAGGCATATGTGCGCACACACACATTGACACAAGAACCACCAACAAGCTGATGCCAAGCTCACTAGTAATGAATCTCTGAAAGTTGACTGAGTGGGCCTGCCGCGGATTTACTGACGTGCGGCTGCACGTGGCCTCACCTGACTTCAACATACCCGCAGGCCTTGTTTGCGTGCCTTAAACTCGAATTCCAGATAAGGTCGGTCATGAAAGCTATTCGGCGTTGGTTTACAGCTCGTAACCCAGACGGCAATCCAGAAAGTCTAAATATCCAAAAATGGAAACTTGTGGTGTTCTTCCTCAGACTACTTTACGCTCTGGGCAGACTATGAATATCTAAGGACTTCGAAGATCAATGCCCGAAGCGAGTGCCTGAGGTACTAACGAATCCGACAGGTTAAGAAAACGCAACTGAAATAAATGCCTTTGTATTGGGAAATCGCCGACAGTAATGACATCCGAGGAAAATATTGCTGACAGGTAGTAATGCATCAAGATGCGTCTTAGAGGACCGTCAGGCGATGTGGAGTGGCAGCACGGATGGTGCCACTCCATTTACCGAGCTTCTACTGCACCTCGTTAGATAGGAACTGATGAGTGCGGTAACGCGCTAAGCTAGCGTCCCTATTGGTTGGTGGTGAGATGGCGCTTCGGCCAATGCGACAGCAGTCTCGTAACCGGCGTTGCGTGGGGTGGCGGATGGCAGCTTGAAGCCTGATCTCAGGAGATCTAAATTTTCTGTCTTTCGAAAGCTGTGTCTTGTTGAGAAGTCCAATTGATGATTTTTGATTTCACTGGTACCTGATGGTTAGCCCTCAAGAGATCAATTTTTGAAAATGTGATTTTCTTAAGAAGCTTGCAGTGGAAGTTTTGGCAGTGCGGAATTGGGTAACGATTGGGCTTCGTTACTACGTTTAGTCACCTGTAGTACCTGAATATTCTCCAAGCTCCGGGTTCGGATGACATAGGGACCATATGCATGAGAAACGCCCATGCGCTCTTTGATGGTCTGATGATACCCTGATCTAATAATATTTTGAACTCGTCTCGAGCTGCTTATGGTTTTTCTCGAGAAAGTCTCCTGGGTCTCGCGCACACCGGGGGACCAACCGTTTCGATGTGATGTTCTACACCTTTTCGTCGGGCGGCGTATTGTACCGCCAAGCCGGTGTCGACCAGATACCGAGTATTGTTGGAGTCGGTGACGTAGAACAAATCGCCTGCACTTGCCCGCGCGGAGGATGGGTACGCTTACCATCCTTTGCGGCCGTCTTTTCCCCCATAGCTGCATGGTAGTGTGTACTTTCTTGCACGGTTATTGAATGTACGGTGGTAGTAGCAGTATACTTGGTCAAGCCTGCTTCCTTTGTTTACATCCTGGACGTTTCTGGGTGCCAGCACATGATTCCGCCAGCTGTCTGCTTTGAGGACTTTTCTTGCGAGCGTAACATCCTTCCTAACATGTCCTTGAGTTCCGCAATTTCTTTCATAGCTATGTCGAACCCACCTCTTGACACCGTCAGGGTCTACAGTGGCTTGACCGCGTTTGCCGTGACAGGCTCGGCAGCTGCGGCTCGGCACGCGGATTGCCTTGCTGTGACTTAGTCTGCTGTCTCCCCGTACTCTTCGTCTGTTTTTCCTTTTCCTAAGGCTTCAATCAGTGGCTGCTGTTCCGTCAGTAATTTTGAAAGATGCCTAGAGCGGATGACTGAAGCTTGTAGGGAGCTTGTTTGCAGTTGTTGAGACTCGTCATTTCCAAGAGTAACTCGGGTGGCGTTCTGTCTCCCAGTGTTATTTTAAAATTGCGTTGTAGTTTGTCTTTTCGTCGTAACGAACGAAATGTTTCGTTAGTGCCGCTAGTAGGGCGTCGTATTTACTCTTTGCCGGGGGGTTCAACAGTACCCATTGTACTCCGGACACGATGCGAAGACGTGTCCGAGGAATGCTCCGAACTTCGAAACGTCGTCCAGATTTGGGATTTGTGTGAGAACAACGTCGCAGTGGAGGAGCCGTCGTTTAATATTACCACCGAAATCAGGTAACCGGGAATCTCTCCCAGCCGTGTTTCCACCTGCCGGGTCACTCTGGGGTCACCAGTGTGGGGTTCTCTCTCAGGGTACTTTATGGTCCGGGTAGACTATGAATATCTAAAGACTTTGAATATAAATGCCCGAAGCGAGTGCCTGAGGTACCAACGAACCCGACAGGGTGAGAAAATACAACTGGAATAAATGCCGTTCTAATAGGAATATCTGCGACAGTGATGGCAGACCAAGAAAAAGATTGCTGTCAAGTAGTAACGTACCAAGAGACGTCATGGCGGACCGTCAGGCGATGTGGAGTTGCAACACGGATGGTGGTAGAGTAACTATTGAGTGCGAAGCGGCGGTAGAGGCAGTAGAGACTATTGCTGGCGAAGCGTCTTCGGTGAGTGTTGTGGAAATCGGGGCTGCTGTGAGAAGACTGGTTGATCTTCTTCTGCACCTCCTTATATAGGACCTGATGAGCGCGGTAATACTTTAAGCACTCGACGCGATAGGTTGGTGGTGAGGAGGCGCTTCGGCCAATGCGACAGCAGCCTCGTAACCCGGCGGCACCCACGTAAACCTCGCACATTCTGTGTGCGTATGAGAGTCTGTGTTCAATAGCTGCGACATGTTACTTTTTGACATAACTTTAGTGCGAGAATTTATTATGGTAAAGCTTTGCCAAATCAATATCATTTAATGATGTAATTAAATACTCTATGTTTCATTTTCCACTTATAGGTCACAGCCGTCTTAAACGACATTTGTTTTATAATGAATCAGACCAAATAACAGTAGAGTTACTGCGATTCTACCGTATTTCATAATGTATTGTTCGTATGTCACAATGTAGTGTTAAGGGAACCATTTCCTAGCATTTTTAGTCAAAAATTCGATTGTCCCGATTTTTTGTTTTATTGCTTTAAAAGAGTTTGAGATATGTATCCGAATGTCTGTAGAAATATCAGGAACGTATCCCAGAGCTAGCGCCCCCCCGAGAGGGGGAGAGGATCCCCCTTCCGGACCTTTTTTTTCATTTATGAACCTAGAGCATTGAACTTTGATACAGTCATAGGAAATATAATTTAGAATCATTTACCTTCTATGAAAAAATGCGATTTTCTTTGAAAGAAAATTGGAAATCATAAAAAACGACATTTTTGGGGGGTTTTCTAAATACTCATTCTCTGACAGTTTTTGAGCAACAGTAATGATTTTGGTATCATTGGATGCAGAATAACGTGGACATTCCAAAAAATTAAATGCTTTTCCTCAAATTTCCAATTTTTTTTTCCTTTTTTTATATTTCATCATTCATATTCTTCAAGGTAAGCGTCCCCCTTCCGAATCTTTTCTTTATTATTGAATATAGAGCAATGAAATTTATTACACTGATAGGAAATGCAATTTAGAATCATATATCATTTATGACAAAATGCGATTTTCTTGAAAAGAAAATGGGAAATCATAAAAAACGACATTTTTTGGGGGGGTTTTCTAAATGCTTCTCCTCTGACAGTTTTTGAGCTACAGTAATGATTTTGGTATCATTGGATACAGAATAACAAGAATATTCTAAAAAAAAAATTGCCTTTCCTCAAATTTCAAATTTTACTTGAAAAAAAATATGAATGAACTAAAAAAAAACAATTTTTTGAAAAAATTCAAATTTATGACGTCATAACTTGGGAACAAAATGAATTTGGAAAAACTTTTTAACTTTTTGGAAAGCAATTGTTTTTCCGCATCCAATGATACCAAAATCATCACTGTAGCCTAAAAACTGTAGGAGGAGAAGCATTTTTAATCTTAAAAATAATGTTTAAATTACAAGTAAGTTTTCAAGACGTTTTCATAATAACTCCGACGTTTACAAAGCTAGAGCAATGCGGTTTGTTGCATTTGAAAGGGAAATATGTGCTCTAAAAAAGGTGTTAATAACTTTTTTCAAAAATAGTATGTAAAACTTTCCGTAGACTTTTTTACCCTAAGATTATAACTTTTACCCCACCACTTTCAAAAAAATTTATATAAATTAGGAATGGAATAAATCAAAATAAGTGATCAACACCTTCAACATCAACACCAACACCAACACCAGAGCACACATTTCACTTTCAAATGCAACAAACCGCATTGCTCTAGCTTTGTAAACTTCGGAGTTATTTTGAAAACGATATATGTATATGTTTTTTTATTATAACGAATAATAAATTTTTTATGCACTTTTGAAAATTTTTGATAGTAGATAAGTTGTTACAAATGTGGAGATCTAGTAGTCTGCAAATTTTCATAGACGTACGTCCAATAGAAAAAAGTTTCTAGATTTTTGGAAATGGTTCCCTTAACAATGCAAATCTGATTTAGTTACTATTATTAATTGGTAGTTAATTAGAGAAATTGACAGGTGCTTTATAACATCAATTAAATAAAAGTATTCTGGTGCTGAAGCGTTTTCTAAGTTGCCTTTTTTTGCATATTTACTCCAAATGAATTCGATTACTTTACATAGAAATTTTTAGTGACAAATTTTATGCGCTCAAATCAGTATATTTAATTACAATTCAAAGCTATTTGGTAATTGAACTCCTTCCATATTGCATATTAGCTCGCACTCTGCATGGCCATTTCCAAATCACAAGCACTTTTTTGTTAGCAAGTGCAAAACCGAACTGCACTGCGACATCTGGTAATTAATTATAGTTAGACGATACAATGACATCTGGCAATGAGGTAAACTCTGGACCAGTGCACATGACGCACCCTTCACGCACACAGACGCTGCAACACACGAACATGAAAATGTGCGAGGTTGACGTGGGTGCAACTCGGCGTTGCGTGGGGTGGCGGATGGCAGCTTGAAGCCTGTGTAGTGGTATACAAGCAACTGCTTGTTAAGACCACCACAGGTGCGTTTAGGTGGCGCTTCGGCCAATCCGACAGCCGCCTCAAAACCCAGCGTAGCGCGGGGTCGCGGATCGCATTTTGAAGCCTTTGTGGTGGTGTACAAGCAACTGCTCGTTGAGACCACCACAAAACTCTTGCCACACTTTATTCAATCCGCACTTTCTCCAGTTGTATCTTTAACATAGTATCGCCACACAAAGGCTTGAGTTTCTATAGCATCGGCTATTGCCATCATATCTTTCCCAGTCTATTCTTTATTACCTGCAAAACAAAACCACAAAATATATTCTGATGCAGTAGTTCAACTATATAATGAGATAGTGTAGATTATACTGCGTAGTGATGCAAATTGCAATAATATTAATACTCTAAATTCCTATCTTGAGCTCTCTAATTCATAAATCATTTTAAACAGCATGATTTCAAGTTATTTTCTCATTCATATCTTGAAATACATATACTATTTAGAATTCCAGGAATTCCTGGACCGGGAAATTTCAGCCCCAAATCATCCGGGATTTTTGGTTGCAAACCCTAGACAACGGACAAAGATATCTTCAGGAGTTTAGATTGACAAAAAAACAGGGTCTCGGGTGTTTTCGGATCCATTCACGTTTGACGAGTGTTTTTTTTAACTACACGCTAATGCATACCCGAAATATATATCATACAATATGTTCAAATTTCAATTTACACTTGCCAACTCGACCGTTAAGATTAGCATTAGTGATACTCGACAAGACAACGACAAGATCAAAAGTGGCAGTTTATTATGACTGTTTATTTTAGCTCAGGTTGTAAGTTGCACTACACTCAAGCTCAGCGATTGTGTGTCACCGAGTTTTCTTTGCCACGAAAACTATGAAATGAATTTCGCCTCACACTATTTCAACTGTCTGTAACCGGCAGAACGAACGCTTTGATGCAGTCGAGGGCGGTACCTCGGATGGGTGGCTAGTTATCGAGTTGAGCGACCTCAGAGTGGTCATTAAGCCGGGTTCGTTATCGACTCAGGATCTCGTAGGTAAGCGTTGACTGCACCGTTAGTTGTAGGAATGAGCTGCTACGTACATTGGGCTGTTAAAGTGCTGGACGTGATGATGTACTCCTGAGGAGAACATAGGCCTGATTTGTAGGCTCATGTCATTCGGCGAGGAGAGAAGAAGCTCTCGGTGAAGAAAAACTGGTGAAAGAGCGCTTAGCTACCTTTGTGCTTGCAAGAAGCACTTGTGAAGGCGCACCGATGCAAAAACGCTTAGAGAAGAATCTCTTACCGGAGGTACGCTAGATCTGCTTCATAGGACAGGGGCGATCAATTTATAGCTCTGAGAGCGACGAGGTTGTGTTCGATTTGATTACCTTCTCTATCAGATAGCAAGTCGTGAACAAGTAATGAAATAAAACACCATAGTTTTAGGGTAAGAAAACAGTGCCAACATAGAAGCCCGTCATCAGAGTTACTCTTGGAAATGACGCGTCTTGACAATTGCAGACAAGCTCCGCTACCAGCTTCAGTCATCCGCTCCATGCATCTTTCAAATTTACCGACGGAACTGCAGCCCTCACATTCCCATCCAAGTCTCTTCCACTCGAAATTGTAAATTTTTCTCGTGTTTCTTGTGGAAGGATTGAAACAGGCGATCTAAGAACAGATCAGTCATATATACAGAAAGCATTTCATTGCCGTTTCAAGTGGCGATTGCTCTTCTACCCTCGCTAAAAAAAAACCTGGAAATATATCCCACTCTCGATTGCATGCAACTGATAATAGAGTTTTAAGATTGCATATGTCAGAAAGAAGCACTTCTAAGGAGTTAATTCGGATTGTAAATTATTTAATCCAAGTCTAAGTGCCTGTATGGTTAGCAATAAAAAAAGAGCCATATTTTGTCACGGCGCGAAACACTTCTTGAAAACGATTTCATCTGCATACAAACGAAAAAATGGAGTAACGAATGAAATCACCAACAAGGCTTTTTAGTGCCATGCGTTCTTTGCTCACCCAGTAAATCTACTCATGGTAACGATCTCTGATTTAATTAAGGAGATACGGAAGCTGGCACTCAGAAGAATGAGAAAGACCAGGAATGGAAGATACTTTGATGGAAATGTGAGGTCGTTCACTTTGCCAGAAATCATTTGTGAATGTGAACGACTGCATTCATATGATTTATTGGCAATACTGCCAGCTTCCTCAACCTCCTTTTCTTCAAGGCTTTCCAGACGATAGGATTGCCAAGCTGATGGAATCTGGAATCTCGTTTACAGCCACCTCACCACGGTGAGTGCTGGCAATTGTTTATTACTTATTTCATCAATAACAAGTAAAAATATATGCAATAAACAGATAGAGAGCTATAATTCATAATCTAACGGGTATAGCTCGAAAAATAAAATAGTACCATGAATTACGAAAAGTTATAATTTTATGGCCACTTTAGTGTTGTTGAGGAGGTAAAAGATGATGTCATATCTTCGCGAAATTTCTTGAAAAACTTTTTTAAACACATAGATAGTCATTACAAACTAGCCTTTAATAAAATTTGGTTGTGCGATATATTTAGTTATTTCATATATGTATGCAAATATTTACATTGAAAATGCTCAAGCACTTCAAAATTAAATTATATAACATGCAATTTAATGTTGAAGAGTTTGAGCACAAGCCCTTCAATATTAAATTGCATGTTATTTTTGTGAACAATTTTGTATATGATTTTTTTTCAGTTTCAAGGAAAAATTTCCCTTTGCGATGCGATCTTCAATTGTTTATGAATTTAGTTGTGCACAGTGTGCATCCATATAAGTCAGTGTCACCGGTCGTACCCTAGGATTGAGAACCGCAGAGCATAGGGGAGTCAGCTACAGCTTAAGATCAAGGTAAGGACAGCCACCCCATTCTGCAATCCGTATTCACGCAGACAACCGCAATTCAGTAATCGCCAACAATAATCTTTTCAGTGTTTTGTGGACACGCGTTCTCACCCCGCATTAACGTGAATGTGGCTGTTCCCATTGGTCAGTATGGAAGCTGTTTTCTCATTTTCTTATAATTCAGATTTGAGACCCTTTTCTGAAAAGCCGTTACTTGCAACATTTTATCTGCCTCTTCTTTTCGCGACTTATGGTGCTTGGTGACGCCTTAATCTTCAGGCCCAATCAAGCGACTCAGCGTAGGTATTACATTACATCCACTTGAGCTATTTGGTCTCGCAGTTCACCACATGTATTAAGTTTTGGCCTCGGCCACAACAATGTTTCCTTTTGACTTCGAAGTCAGCTATCCCTCAACCCATCAGCTACCTGTTTGTCATATCGGCGACACACACCCTCTTGAAGCTGGACATGACACTCTAAGCACAACACACTGCTCGACACAAAAGCAAGACACAAAAGCATAACACAAGAGCACGACACAACACTCCACGCACCAATACACTGTTGGGAGTTTTATTATACAAAAAAATTACACAGAACATTATTAAACGTTAAAAAGCAAAAGACAAAAATTCAATAAATTTCTAAAATTATTTCATGAGTCATTCGTTACACGTTTAAAATTATTCGTTTCTTAAGTAGTGATGGCGTCACTATGCCTGAAGCCAGCAAACTGTCCTTCAAACGGGGTTAGACCGTGAAGCTGTACAAGCAAGGCTGGTCATTGCGTGTGTTGCTAAATTCAAACGCAGTTAAACAGTGGTTGCAACTTCCTGTAAGACCCTGACAGTTTAGGAACAGCGAAATCGAGGGATACACCGAAAAATAGTTCACCAGCTCTCCATAGGAGAATCTGTATGTTAATTTATCATGATAGGAGAAGAGGGGAAGATCACTGAAACTGGTCAAGGCACTCATTGATGCTGATTGCAGTCCAACAACAATTAGGAAGCCCCTGAGGTAACAGGGATTGGAAAATAAAAAGCGCGTCTACAAGGGCCTTGCCTATTTCCGGATCATAAGGCAGACCGTCTATAGTTTGCCAGGAAGCATCAAACAGGAGACGTTGGAACGTGGGAGAAAGTTTCACTCTCTGTTCACGAAAAATTAACTCAAACGGTCCTGATGGCTTCTAGCCTTGCCGGCACGACGAAAAGCTGACCCATGAAGATTTACGCGACACAGAAGCGAAAGTTCCGTCATGGTCTGGGGTACGTTTTCTTTCGGAGGCGCAGTGGGTAATTCATGTACACAAATGTTTCCACTCATGGAGTGAGTACGTGTACATTCTTTATGAAATAACATTAGATTGACGGCTGGTCATCTCTGTGTGATTTTTTTAACTTTTTAATTTAGTCTTCTCAATTGTAATGTTGTTTAATCTTTGATCTGAATATTTTGTATTTCTGTATTACATATTATTTCCTTTTAGTTCACTATAACGCTTGCTCATATTTATATATGTATATATGATATTGATCCAGATCTCAATCATTTGAGTACATTGTTTCCAAACTAAAATGAAACTAGAAACTGTGAGTATATGTATTAATATTGAAAAAATCAGTGAGTCGATGAGAACAATATGAAATGATTTTTTGCTGTTGTGTTGGAACGGTAGGTCACTCTATCCAAAAGTAAATGAAATAACTTGTAATATCACATAAATAAATTATATTTTTGACTTTTAGAGCTTCCCTGAAAGTTGGCTGGATGATTCAGCAGGAGAAATCATTCTAAATGGGAACTATTTTTAGCCACTATTCGCAATGTAATAATAATAAATGCAGTGGAGGTGTGAGTACACACATATCAGAAGACATAACTTCGAGAATCGCCGCAAGTGCAGCTACGATTGAATCGTGACTACATCGAAATGACATTTATAGCACTGACGAAAAAGTGTAAACGTATGATAACTGTTGTTACAGTGCATAGGCCTCGAACAGCCTGTCCAAATCTTTATACGATGACATAACAATCTGCAGGGACTTAAGCTACGATCTTTCAAATCATGAAAGCTGTGAACAAATCATAAATTTTATAAATGCGTCGTTCAGTCTAAATCATTCCTTCCAATCTTCAAGAAGCCTACCCATGTCTCAGAATTTTCTACGGTTCTTGATATCTTCATGAGAGATCCAACTGATTTCTTTACACGACTAATAACTTCAAACTTATCAGACCATTTAAGAAGTTTGTTGTTAAGAAAAATGTTTTATTATTTGTACCAACCCGCAGGCTGAAATTTACTCAAATCGATGCATAAATAAATTAAATTTGGGAACAATGTGCACTGTTCTAGAAGAATTAATTCTAACATTGATCGTCTACCAACAGGACATTAATGCAGCAAAGTTTGATAAAGCAATACTGAACTTAATTTATAACCACTGTTGTCCGATTGTCACGTTTACTGTTACACGGAAAATAGACCAAAGCCCTGTATTACTGAAGACGTCGTTATCAATATAAAGAAACGATAAGCGTATCTATGTAGCTCTACTCTAAGAAGGGAGAATATCTAAAGAAATGTAGAAGAGATTCAGAAATTATGTGTCCCTCGTAACAGAAATCCCATTTTAATTGCTGATAGCCTAAATAACGAGCTGTAAAAGGTCTCAATGTGGTCCAAGCGAATAAAATAAGCCTCAATATCAAAACGATAAAATACATTATTTTCTCTCACAAGCGGAATGCGTCTCTTCCGCGCATTAAGATTGGTGATGGAGAAGTTGAAGAAACTAACAACTGCAAGTTCCAGGGTATTATAATAGATGATAGATAAACAGCTGACCTTCATAGAGCATATTGCACATTAGAGTAGAGCTCATTTTTCAACTTTCAAAATGTTATGCTCTCACCCTCAAAAAAGTCCAATAGGCAAAAAAAGAAACATAATAAAATGTGTCAAAAGAAACAGAAGTTAGTGCTCTACAAAAATGAGCTAAATTTTTTCGAATTTCGATTTATTGATTTATGGGCAAATATTGATTTTTTAGGCATACATGCTAATTGTAACAATTTTTACCACAGTAGTTATGTATTAGTACATGAGAATCCTATTTTTGCAAATTGTTGAGTATTTTCTTTTTCTAGGTATGTAAGCAATAAGCATTGAAATAGATATCTAGCTAATACTTAGTTGCTACACTCCATGGCTATACGAGCTCAGACTGAAGTTTTTCTCGTCGGGCATCCGCCTGAGGAGTTTGACGGTAAAAAGCTTTCACTGAATCGTGAAGTACTTTGTGTATTTTTCTGCCCCCACAACTAGCAAAAGAATGCGATTCGTGAGGCATCCACTGAGAATGTTTGTCAAGTTCGAGTGATCTGGATGGGAAAAGCCCGAATTCCTCTTAAACCAGAGCAGCACTCTATGCAGAAATAGGAAACTGTGTTCCAAACATGACAAAACTTGTTGCGTCTCCGGAACAGGAAGACAGGAAGCAGGATGCATTCATTAGTGAAATGGATAAACTTTCAATATTACACATGCTGAAGCATTGCAGAATATCAAGATTGAAGAGGACTGGCACTTTCTCCTTGCTCAGCGAAAAAAAACGCCGTGGGACCTTTGGATGTCAAAATTTAGTTTTGGCAAAGGAGGAAAGAGCTTTGGCGAAGCAACTTGGGGAGAAGAAGAGGAAGTTATTGTCATTGATAGAGTGCGAGGCCTCTATATTTCGAAAGCTGCGCTATCAAACAGAAGCGTAATTGTCAGCCAATTATGTCAAATCCAAGGACAGTGATGATCAAATTGCGCTTAAAGATAACCAAAATTTGCCAGCTTGAAAAAGGGCTCGAGGCACGAAGAAAGCCATTACCCCGACTTGCGCTGCTGCTCTTGACCGCACCCAAGTTTCAGACAGGAAAGCCAGCATGATAATCGCTGAAGCCATCAGGAGCGTGGGGACTGGGGAGTGATCCGGTTGAATTCGATATTAACAGGGATTCAAGAAGGAGAGACGGAGAAAAGCAAAACCATGGCAACTTTTGTCAGTAGTCTTCACGAGAAGTTTTCGGCCAACATTCCCGTGACTGTGCACTGGGATGGAAAGCTTATGGCAGACCTGACCTCAAGTTTGCGAGTGGATCGTCTGGCCATTTTGGTTTCGGGACAGGGGATCAGACAGCTTCTAGGAGTCCCCAAGATTCTTCGGGGACCGTGGAGAATCACGCCCAAGCTACCGTCAACGCTCTAGACTAGTGGGGGCTTATTGACAAGATCACAGCTCTAAGTTTCGATACCACGGTAGATAACACTGAAATATAAGGAGGTGCTTGAGTATTCATTGAGCAGAAGCTAGGGCGTGAGCCTTACTTTGCATGTCGACATCATATGTTGAAGCTTGTTCCTGCCGATGCACCCAAAGCTTACATGGGTGTTTCATCCGGGCCCGATATACTCCAATTCAAGAGATTCCACGCTAACTGGGAGAGGATTGATAAAACTTCCTGTGATTCGGTATTGACGGATGATGTGCAGTAAGCGAAGGCATCCTCACATTTGCCACCAGCCAGTTACCATCTCATCAACCACGAAATGACTACAGATAGCTACTTGAGCTCACGTTCTTGTTCATTGGAGCTGAACCCTCCCAAGGAGTTTACTTTCGTACTCCTGGCCAAATGCACCATGTCCGTTGGATGTCGAAGGCTATCAACTCCATTAAAGTTTATTTATTCCGGCGTCAGTTCATTAAGTTAACAGCAAGGGAAGAGAAAGGCCAACGGGAGATATGCTTCTCTATTGTTATCATTTATGTGGAATGTTGGTTCACTGCTCCTAGTGCTGTCCAAGCCCCTCGCTGCGACCTAAACCTGGTGTTAACTACAGTGCCACAAATTCTGATATTTCAGCAGTCACTACCGAGAAACTGAAATGACACTTGTGGTATCTCTCGGAGAAGAACGTTGGCTTATCGCCATTCGATGAAGAAATGTGTTTGTGAGTAAAAATATGATTACTGATAAGCATGAAGAGCGCTGAAGTGGATAAAGATGAGAAGCCAGAAAAGCGCTGCAACTACGATCTCAAGGGCATTGTTAAGAGCCATCAACATTCATTCGCTTCGCCCTACACTATGAGCTCCTTTCATAAGCTTAGCCTTCCTACGGATTTTCTGGACGCTGATCCCTCCTCTTGGGAAGCGAACTAAAGTTTCCGAGCTGCGAAAAAAAAACGATTGATAGCTCTTCAAGCGGTTAATGACCAAACGGAATGAGCGATAGCTCTTACGCAGTAGTTTAATAAATTGCTCATAAAGAACGAAAAGCAGCTACAATTTCTCCGTCAAGTGGTAGCAGAACGTCGGTTTACCATCCCAGACACCAGAAAGGTAGTGTTGGTTCGAAAATGTGCGCTTCGGTTTCGATTTTAATACTTTACTATGGAGATGAGGGGGGGAGGGGACTGGAAGCAGTACTGTGCCGCCCTTCATGCATTCGTGCCACCGAGCCGCGTAAAAGCGCTCGCGTGTATGAGCAATCGCATTTTGACTGAGCTGCTCCCGCCGATAGCACCGGGCCTAAGCAAGTTACGGCCCCCAGTAAACCACTCGAAACGTTGCCGCCTTTCATATCCTACCTGACACAACGGAGCCCCAGCTAAAGGGCTCACATTGGTGGCCAGTAAACGACGCACCCACGACAAGATTTGTTTACCAAGGGAAGAAGTTAAAGAAAGTCGACGAGAAACCTACAGAAGATTGAGAAGAAGAAGATCTAGTGACTGCACCAAATCAACGGTCGTCAAGAATGAAAAGAACTATCGTGAAGATCGTCTGGAGACGAAGAATTATAATTAAGAGGATCTGCAGAGACATTTAGAGCATCAATAATCCGAGAATAAGGACAGCGTCTACAGAGACCTTCAGAGATCTACGGGCGACTACAGACCTACAGTGCGACGAGGTTTTTCAGCCCTCTTTAGCTACGTTATCTTCGTGCTACGGACGAAGTAGGAACGGTGCATCGCCTACGACTGCGGACATCGTGCGACGACTAAAACTACAATTTAAGANNNTGTGACCAGAGTTGTTGGACCGAGTGATTTAGTAACTGATGTTACTATCGGAACTAAATTAGTACAGAATGATCTAACCTACCATGTTTTCGCTAAATTAGGTTACGGTCCGAGCATTCTAGACCGCCTGAACTAAATCTATTGGCGACAGAGCCGTAAGTCTGAGTATTTAGTCTAGTGACTATATTTTAAATAATTTTTGTGTCATTTTCGAAGTTCAATTATGAGTTTTCTTGCTGGTTGTGTCTGATAGGATGTGGCTTGCGGGAAGAAGTGACTGTCAATTTGCCCAAAGGTAGTGCTGAAGACCTTTGTAAAACTCAACGCTCTAGCATTCGAGAATAAGAAAATTGTTGTCGTGCATAAGTTGCACAAGTTGCATAAGTTGCATAAGTTGCATAAGGGGCATAAGTTGTCGCGAGAGAAAGAAATAAAGGATACCGGGGCATTATAAGTTGTCGCGAGAGAAGATAATAAGAGAGGTAAATGGTACCGACAATTGCATAAGGCTGTGGATATATCTGGGAAATGGTTTAATAGTACCAGGTAAATTTACCAGCGAGGTAATAGTATTGAATGTACGCAGACAAGTGAATAAGCTTTGAGATAAGCTGTAATCGTAGATTGCGGTAGCACTCTGACTTTAGTTCATAAAACTGTGGTGGAACGAGAATACCATTGAAACAATGACGGTCAGAGGTTAGCATTGTAGATTGCGGTTGTCATTGTGCTGGCGATTTGAAGAGGTACCAAACGAGAATAATAAGTAATGAGTTGTCAAGTAATGAGGAATAATGAGAGGCGATAGGCGCCCATAAGGAACCACACGTGGTGGTCCGGTTATTATAAAAGTGGAATAAGTAATAATGTGCAGTTGCGGTGTAGCGCATGCAGAGAAAGTATATTTTTTTTGCTCTGCCAAGCGGCAGCGGCAGATATTTTTTTTTCCTCGGCTCAAGGCCGACGCAAGGCGTGCAGTACTGACAGCAAGCACAGGCTTTGCAGAGGCTGTAATTTGAAATATATCACTCGAATAAAGAATGCAATTAATCGTCAAGTTATCAAAATTTCCCAGTGTACAATTTACACCTGATTGAACGATTAAAATTCAGAGCATTTAACGTCAACATTGATTTTTAGCTTGACAACTATTTGTGTACGTGTACCGTAAATCTATGTTCTTACGTAGGTTTCTTATGTGTTCAGCTATGTATTTCTATTGTTTTTGCTTGTGCTTCATTTTAACCACGTATAAGGTTGAGCTTTTAAGTTTTTGATTAAGGCATTAATGTAACGCGATATGTGAAATGTAAAGTAACCGTTTACAGTATAACAGTATAACACAGTATGACAAAATTTAATAATCTTGTGTAAAAGCACGTGATTGCACGTGCTAGCACCCCAGTAAACCACTCGAAACGTTGCCGCCTTTCATATCCTACCTGACACAACGGAGCCCCAGCTAAAGGGCTCACAGCACACCAGCGTGCTAAAAAAGTAGATTTTTATTGAAATTCATTATTTTCAAGGCCTCTGGACTACCTCTAAATATTACATTTTGAATCTGTAATTTTGGATGTGACGTTTCTAGGCCAAGTAGACTTGTGTCAGAGCATGCGAGCTTAGGAATTGAAATTTTTATGTTTTACCCCCATTTAAGCTCTATCATATTGCACATATCAGTACTAAATTATCAAATACCGTAAAAATGAATAGAAGTAAAAAAATTGTCTTAACTGAAAAGCTTCAAAATACCTTTTCGAATGCTCATTTTACCACATTTATGATACGGGATTGAATTTTGGCACGGAGCTAAGACAAATGAAACCAATTTCCTTTCTGCACAGCAGAAAGAGCCATTAGAGCGTTAAATTAGCATATAACGCTCACACGAATGATTCTTTCAAAAGTTTAGAAATACTTTAGCTCATTAATCTCTACAAGCGGTCATTTCATGTTTGAAACTTTGGCAAATGCGAGTGACAAAACCTTAAACGATTATTTACTACCGAAACTGGTCATCATGATCATATTTCCCGAAATAGTAGTAAGTCCATACTTTCTTGTTATTCAAAAGCTTGGTCACAAGCTTGGTCACAGTATCCTCTTTATTAGAATCAAAACTTGGAATTCGATCCCTGCTGAAATCCATGAAAAAAGTTCTACAAAGCCTTCAAATTGAATCTTGAATCCATATTTCTATCGGATTATTTTTCACATGAGGTAATCAAATCAAATATTATTTGCTATTTGATTGATGTTGATAGGGTACTTTGCCATGTGTATGAATTTTTTAACGATAGAGGTATAGTGTAAAAAGAGCTTGAAAGTCTAAAGGTACATTCCTTTCCCATTTCGTGTTTACTTTGTGACCGAGCAGCTCATGACATTCATTCTGTTTTTTCCTTTGTGCCTGTGATGTCCATGCTGCAGGTAAGGGTTTGTCTAAACGATAGTTTCTCAATTACTTTGATTCTATATCTCCAATTTATGTGTCGATATAGCATTGAGTGTTTGGAGGAAGAGTTCCGTTGCTTTTAAACTCCGTTTTTCTTCTAGGTATCCTTACTTCTCTCACGTCTCTTCCTTATTCCGTACTCCTTACTCGGTACTCCTTACTCGGTACTCCTTACTCGGTACTCTTTACTCTGTACTCCTTACTCGGTACTCCTTACTCGGTACTCCTTACTC
>JACJUY010005152.1:2107-58766 GCA_014220935.1 Platorchestia sp. MABIK
CAAACCCCACGCAATGCAAGGTGACCATGAAACGGAAGTTCTTGTGAGAAGCGAGAATAAAACACATGAGAGACTCAGCTTTTGATGGATGATCGCAAGCACACCATCCCAGAATTCATTTAATGAATTCGTTCATGAACTTCAATTCAATCGAAACAGCGTTTGTGAATATTCTTTGCGTGAAGGTAAGGTCATGGTTAATATCAGTAATATTATTCCATGATGTCAAGAAAGCCAAAGCTCATTTGTCAGTGTACGTGAAAACTGTCACAGGTGTTTTCTCCCCACTGAATTCATCATATTTCTTTTATTTCATTCATAAATAAGCATTATTAAACTTCAACTTACTAGCTATGGAATGCATTTGTATGTTGTTCTCTGTCATGGCACCCATTTATGTATATCCACTCAGGACCTTTAATATTAAAACAATTTTAAAATGATGTAATTCATCTGATGTAATAAACTTTATAGGACGTTAGTATTTTATTTTCTTACTCATGTCCTAAAATGCTCTCGTTAGCCTTGTGTCGCAATTTGTTGTTTCTCACGTTTGTGAGTATATGTTACGACAACACTATATAGGTAGTTAACTTTACGTATTGTTCCAATTATGATACAAATGTTATGGTTAGCATTGTACAGCAATCCTTCTCATGTTTCTGACTCCGGTGAACTCTTCTGTGCCAGTATTATTAGCGTAGGAAATATCATAAATTTGTGTTGTGTTAATATATTTTATTCTCTCCGAGCTCGTAATTTGGCATACTGGTTGATCCGTAAGAAAGAAAAAATTGTTCCGAACATCGACATTACAGTCTTGAACGCAGAATAATTCAAATGTACCCATTTTACTTTCAACGTAAATCCCTCATATCACAAGTTCCTACGCTCGTATTTCAATACAAGTGCTCTCTGACACGAGTGTTTTCAACAATGGATTATGTTTTCTAGGATTATGGGATTAATCACTAGGATTATGTTTTCTTTGTTACTTCTATAATGTATAAATCAGCGACCTATAATCCACGAGACTCAGAGTGGACCAAATACTGCGGCGGTACAGGGAGCTTTGCTCCTAATTCTTGATAAGAAAAAAATTGAAAGAAAGAAATTGAGAACAAACTCACAGCTTGGGACCTCACATTTTCCCTGGGAGTGCTAATTCTTATAAGTACAATAGTTGTATCCTTCTGAGGAATAAGTATACGCTATCTTAATCCAGTGCTGGCTTCAGCAAAACAAGAAATGAAGGCCTACTTGCAATCGATTTACTAGGAATCGAAATTCATACGTTACTTGGAGTGGATTTAAAAGCTCTTTGGCAATAATTTAAAAAATGTGAAGAAGTCTTTATGTACTTATGAGTGTTAGTAGTTCCAAAAATTTCTTATCTAGTCAGTATTATGCTATTTACTGCGTTATTGAAAATTTAACACGCTGTATTTACGCTGCTATACTCTACAACTCCACATACTTGTAAAGTTTTTACAACTTTCGCCCTTAATAGTCTGTTGTAAATAGTTTCACTTTGCTTCATTAAAGTTGTTTCCACGACTCGGACACTCTACAACACTGGTTTTGTAGAAAACAAATCAATTTCATTCATTTTTAGGTATGTGAGTATCTTTGTTCTGTTGTTTTTATCGCTTTTACTGGAAATTTCATGACGACTTTGGTCAACTCGTTTGCATGTTTCGAAATGACGACCCAGGTAGGCCATGCAGTTAAAGACGGTTATTACGTTGCTAATGCGCAATTCACTCGTACCTCATCACTCACCCACGGTGCAATCAGTCGACATACCGACCCAAGCTACTGATGAGGTTCGTGTTACTTACGTCTAGCCGAAAAGCACACGGGGCGCAAAACTTTTTGTTAGTGTGATGAAAATTATTCGAAACAAAAAAACAAAATATCACTGCAAGATCGCATGCACTTACGTATACTATGTGGTGTAATGAACGTGTTCAAGTAGCGTATGAGACTTATTTTTGAGTGTGAGACTTAAATATTTAGCAAAAAATGTGTATATTTAAGCACTGATTATAGCTTTTTTAAGTTTGAATCAATTTTAGGATAGTTGAATAAGTTTAACTATTACCTAATAATATGGTTATCGTTGAAATTAGATGAGGTTTTCCTCTATATAGCAGGTCAAGGCTTCAGGACAAAAAATTGAGAGCACGATGATGTGAAACCAAGTATTCTCGACGGGTTGTTTCGTGACCCAATATGCAGTATTGTTTTGGTGATACCAACAAGCTTTGTCCCTGTGCTCAATGAAACGTCTGAATGAAAGTATGAAGTTAAGAACCATGTCACGAACAGCCAACAGTGTTCTCTTTTCTGCGTTCCAGTATCGATCACAGATTTTTCTTTTACTTCTGTAAAATGTTTCCAATAAACGTGACTTGATCAGTTCCACAAAATACTGTTATTGAAATGCCCAACAAGTGAAATATGTTGAATTTGTTAGCTGCAGCAGAATTTCTTTAGCTTCTTTCAATTGGTTCTGTGTTCTCAATGTAGATTTTATAACTTTGCATCCTGTATCGTCACTATAAAATTTGAAACAAGGTGAAAAAACAGCGCGTAAATTCTCAAAACGCGGGTTCACAAATTGCAAGTCAACACCGTGTTTTTTTAGAAATGTTTTCATATAAGTATATTGAAGTCTTTTGACTTTATATTAAGGTGAACATAACGTTATAGGCAATACAATATTCTTATCAATGGTTGGACAACTGAGAGCAAAACAAGGAAAGAATCGCTCGGGGATTTTGCTCAAAGCTGCAGCAAGTAAATAAGCTTGTGTCCGGAGACCAGCATCGAGTATTGTTCCACGCGTCATTCATTTCTGCAGTAGGTCACTGCGGGGCTTCACGTTTGACAAAAAGTAAGCAATTTCGATTTTTATTCATAGTTTTATACTGATCCTTCATATTCTTAGATTTACGACAGCATTAGATTTTTTCTTAAAAACGTGCAAAATGAATTACATTCAAGAGTTGGGGATTTGGTATTTTAATTCCGTCATTTACGTTTTATTTTTACTATCTTAAAATGATAATCTTAGAATACCCTGTCAACTTTCACGGTCATCGTGTGCAGATACATACGGATATTAACAAAGTTTGCGACAATACATTCGACAGCGACCATCAAACTTAAGTTTTACAAGCATATCAGTTTAATCGTTAATTGGAAGAAAATAGAATACGTATCGACCTTATTACCTCGGTAAAATATTCAAGCAAATTTACAAAATGGAATAGCTGAAAGTGTAAAGAAATGGACATCCAAACAGGCCGTCCACTGCTATAGTGGACATCTAATTGCGTATAAAAACTGGCTTCACCTTGATACCTCTTCAGTTTACAATTAAAATCTTGCATTATGTTGATTCTGCCGACATTCAAGTTGAAGAGTTATGTAAAAATATCCTCCTTTGACCACAGAATCTTACAAAAATCCATATTTTAAAACACTAGATAAATTTCGAGCAAAACAGAAATCAATGAATGGAACATGCTCTATTATTTCAACACCAAATCACAGTTTTGAAGCGTGTTGACTAAACCTATGTTCTTCTTTGGTAAGAAAACAACATCACTAACTACACAGCACTGGGACAGGCGGTACAAAAATTTAAGAAACTCACAGCTTTGGATTTTTTGGGAGAAATACTAAACAAAAATTTCACCTTCGAAAATCATACCTAGGTTACTAGTATACGAATGAAGCTATCCTAATCTAAGGAAATTTTGCACAAACTCAAGAATTTCCTACCTTGAGTAGCTCTGAAAATATTTTACATCGAAGTAATTCATCCTAATATTCAGTTTGGTTTTGAAGCCTGCCATGGGACAAGAACGTATTCAAGAATAATGACTCAAAAATAACTGACAGAACATTCACATTACAAAAAAAGCTATCTTCAACTGAGAATACAACGCCCACGCAAACGATTCATTGAAACGCCAATAAATTCTGAAACTTTTTGTTATAGTGTTTAATTGTTATCGATTTTTTTGAGGATGTTACATGTACAAAATCCTGAAACTAAAGGAAATTATTATTTTCGACCACAAATTTTCGCTCTAATTGTTCACCATAACTACTTGACGAGAAATGGAAATAGAAAAATAGAAAGAAAAACCGCATAGTGCAAAAAAGTTGAGACAGAAAGTCAATACGTTAGTTTTAAAAATTCCTTAATACTATGGTCTTTTTATCTAATTCTGTTTACATCCCTCAACATATTTCCTTATGTCTATGACAGGGCTGCATCAGAGAGCAAAACAGAAAAATGCACACTCTACATATGTATAGTTCGCTATAAGTTAGGAAGAATAACATAAGAACCAAGAAGACTTTACGAAACAGATGAAAACAAAAATATAGAGACGTTTACGCAGAAACGTTTAGAACGATACAGCCTTCACAAAGGCATATATGCGCTTGCACGATTGTGCAATGATTACCAATGTTGTTGAGAGTATAAGTGAAAACAATTAATAGTGCTTTTGAAACAGAAGAGTTGCTCTTCACTAATTTGATCCTAGGTGTGTAGCGTGCGCTAATCAGAATGAACAAGGTCACCACTTGGTTAATTAAGCAAAATTTTGCCCAAAATATACGGGTATTGATGATTTCTTGGTGATAACGGAAAAGGATCGACCAACAAAGCTTACAAATAGTATTTCACGGTACCCAGATCTAAAACCGACAAACAAGCGTTCCCGCTGAAATAAATGTAAGGGAATTAGAAGCTCCATCCTGTTCATAAAATTTATGACCATTGTTCGTGAACTTAAAAATGAGATGTCTCAAATTTAAAACGAAAAACAAACTAGTTCATAAATTCCGCATGCTAACACATGAAAATCGAAATCATGGTGCTTAGGACTTGCTCATAATCTCCTGTCAATAGAGAGTCAAATCTGAAAATAGTTTTTTTTCTATAGTACCAAATTTAGAATTTCAAACTTGGCGATATTTGCGATGCCCACCTAACTCGACAAATGTGAAGTAAATTATGATAAACTAAAAACAGAATTACATTAAAAAACAAAACAAAATGCCTAAAATAAATTTCTTACTATGAATGATGAGCAGGACAAAGTCTAAACAATTCGTTAAGCTGCAGTTAAAAACTGATATTTCTGATGAAGAAAACCTTGGCTAGAATATCATCCTTTCATTTCTTGCAGCTTGATATTTGCGTTTTGGTCTTGTTTATAAAGTAGTTTTAAGTTAGTGACATAAGTATGCTAAGTTTTTTTCACGGTTCACTGTAAAATTTATTCATCTTGCGAAAGGTTGCGGAAGAAATCTCGTAGCTTATTTAATTCACAATGCTGATGTTGTTGATTCTTAGACGTGACTATAATCATGTGTCTTACTCGTCACAATGTTTTACCTGTGGTAGATAATATGTCTAATTCACTAGTTTCTCCCGTAGCCTTACCTTTTTTGATGATGTGTCATACCAGCCGCCTCACCGCCGGACTGACTGGACTCCAATCACTCACCGATGAGCTGCAAGTCATGTAAGTGCGGTGCATCGCGCCTGCCTTGCGGCCTGACGCTCCACGCGAACTCGTCGCGCCATGACATGCAAGGAAGTGTTCATTGCTGGCTTCAGCGCCGCTATGCACAGGTGCACATTACTGGCTAAACATCGGCCGCTCACTCAACTGACGCGCAGTTGTGAGTCACAGGCGTCAATTTTTTTATTATAAGTTATTTTTTCCTCATGTCTTGGTCCATTTTCTTCTAGCTAACTTGGAGTTGGGTTTTCATGCTATTACCTATCACAGTGGCCGTCACCGCCTCACCTTTAAAGTGAAAGGCCGTGTCTTCGAGTCTTGCATTGGGTGCAAGGCGTTTCTTCCATGGAGAAATGAAAAGGTTACCCACAACTCCCCACTCGATTGAGGTCTGAAAAATGGGTACCGGTTCAATCGAGGGTATTCCCGTTATTTCGTCCTGACGTAAAATATAAGACGTTTGAAAAGCCATTAAGCAAAATGACATGTACATATCTACTTGATCATAAGAAAACGCTTAATTTTGAGCGTATTCGTACCAAGACAATCACGCAAAATAAGGGAAGTTTTTGGCTAGGAGCTCAAGATCATATCTTATTTTTCGATTTCCAGAAACCATTCAACTTCGAACTTGACATCTTTCACGTTTTCAAGTTTTTAAAATTACTGAATAACAACATATCCCGCAGCAACAGCAGTTTCAGAATGACTCCGAACTGAATTTTGTTGGTTAGGTGTTGCTATTATGTTATAAGATGAATGTCATGTCTCTTGATGCCCTGTTCTCCAGAAGCGGGAATATTGTTTATGGGTTTATTCGGGTAAGGAGACTGCTATTTATATTTTTATTCATTTGCGTCTATAATAATAACTATTATAGAGAAATTTTCGTGCGTTTCTGTGAACTGACGTTAAGACACTGAAGTTGAACCTACGTCTCTCTAAAATTTTAAACTACAGCAGAGGTAGAAAATATATTATTCGCTTTATTAACAGCAAATTGAGCTAAAGACTCGAAAATTATTATTGTCATTTAATATTGAGAAGAATATTAGACAATGGCTCTAATTTTTACTCAACTTTGCTCGAGAAAATAAACCAAGACGATGTTGACTCTATGAACAATTCTTTCGTAGGCTCGTACAGTGAGTACGTCACGGCCTACGACGTCTTTTTTTGAAAGAATCTCGTGTTGCAGGAATGTCCTTAAAGCTTTAGAAAATGTGGAATTATGCTTAAAGAACAAGAAATTTTTAGCGCAGGACGAATGTGGGAACAAACCAGTATAAAATAGTTTTTATTTTTCCTTAATTATTATTATGAAATTGTTATTTCATCTCTTTGAAATCCAGGTTTGTTTTAGCTCATGATCAAAGTTAACGAGTACTCACTGTGATGATGATGCATCATTGTAGTAGTGGTGGCTATAGGGGAAGCATGGTACACCGCATGGTAGTATTAGTATACCGTGAGGGCCTGGGGGGATTGGGGGAAGCGGTCAGTCAGTGTTGCGTGTGCAGCTGTGTTGGCAGGTGTGTGGGTTATGGCTTTGCTTTGTGGCGGCTTCAACGCATCTGTGCGAGTGATCAGTAAATATGAGGTGTAACACATTTCGTTTTCTCGTTGTGATTTTTAAAAGTAAAGAGAGTCCTTCCTCCATTGAACGTTGAATCATACGTTATCTCTGTCATGCATTGCATTCTTCCCCGTTTTTTTTTACCAGAAAGAGACTCCTTAACGTTCGAAAAAAATCATTTGATTCTACCATTCTCCATTTGTGTCGTAGAAACCCAGCTGTGTCAGCTTATCGAATATCAGCAGCGCCAGGTTATGCGATAAATGTACGTAATTGACCATTGATGTTAAAATACACGCACAAGTCGTCTTTAGAATACTTTAAAATAATTCCTCGTAGCTTTCTGATGGGAGGACCAAATGGATATATATTGTCTTTAAGTTTTTATTCCATAGATCGAAAAGTTAAGATAGCAGGCGAGTTGAGGTGTAACTAAGAATTGTCCTGTGAACTAGGATGCAGAGAATGCTCTAGTTTTGGGAATGTGGGATTATAACGACTGTTCTCATACAATCATTTTCATTGTTATTACCATCGTTATGATCAACATTGCAATTTCTAGCATTAGCATCATTACGAATGCGCCACTCACAGGCTGGAAATGTAATTTTCCCCACACAGACATTTAAAAAATCCTAGTAACTACGAATACCTTGCAAAATGAGAGAAAATCTCACATTTCTCAGCGAGCTGTGGCTTCTGAGAAGATATGAGGAAGCAAAAAAATCATAAACTGCTTTTATTAATTCTAATATATATTTTATGACAACGGTGCGAATTACAAGTAGACACAGGGGCATGGCTCGCAAATTCGAGAATACAGTCTACTCGAGCTACAACGAGTGTTGACAATGACTCCCAGCCTTTCACTTGCTCTTGCTTGCACACTGCACCCATGACATACTTCAGCATGTCCTTTCTATTGACGTTACATTTGCAAATGGTGTAATCAAGGACTGCCCTGATGTCCCCTATAAGGCTTTTTATTTTCACTGTATTACCAAATAGGACATTACCCAACTGCTATTACAACCAAGCTCACACAATTTGAGCGTAGGAATGCCCTAGAATAATGTCTATAATCTCGGGAAAATTGGCGCAGCGTTATGGATTCATTTTGCTGCCTATTAACTGATTTCACAAAGGACATGCATTATTCAAGCCTGTGATTGCTGCGCGTACAAGCAGAATGTCAGGTCTAGAGAAAACTGGAGGTAGTGGGGATAGGGTACCACCCCATTCAGAGGGTATAGCAAGCACAATAGAGGCAGCACCCATTGACGTTTTACGGGAGTTACCGGTAATCAACCACATCGGAGAAAACTTTGCAATAATAGTAAACTCCACACTACTGCATGATCTAATGATTCTAGAGAGAGTTGTTTACATTTGTCTCGTTGAGGATTGCTGGTAAATTAGCGCTTCACCAAGAAACAACTGGGATCATCACAAGCGGCTTTTACAAGTCATAATTTGCTTGTTTTACTGCGTACCTTTAGGTTCAAAACGCATGTTGTTTCAAATTTATAGTTGTTTAGTGTTCATTTAAGACGTCATTGAAAAATGCTGCTCAAGAACTCTGAATTATTTATGTAGGGACATGATAGGCTATGTTCCAAGAATGTTGGCAGGAATGAAATCATCATAATATTGAAGAAACATTTCTTGTATACATTTGGCCCCCGCATTACTGGTAGTCGCTTCATGTCACGCCAAATAGTTCCTCGGAACTATCACTAGGCGATCTCGCAGCGCCGCGTTCTCAAGGACGTATAGTGCTCTTCAGAGTTCTGGATTTGACTATAATTTATCTCTGCGTGCAATTTTAAATTCTAACAGATTTGTACGCATCTTTAGAGTGAAAGAACGATTTGAAAAACTTCAGGGTTTTGTACTATGTTCAATAACTTCATGCAGTACTGCATGGAATACACCTACAATTTTGTAAATTTGTTCTTCCCAAGATCAAAACTTGATTGCAACCTTGAGACATCGCCAGCCTCTAATCATGCACCGAGGCTGCTACGTGACGCGGCAAAGGAAGTAAAGGAGTAAAGGACGTATTAAGGAAGTAAAGGAGTAAAGGACGTATTAAGGAAGTAAAGGAGTAAAGGACGTATTAAGGAAGTAAAGGAGTAAAGGACGTATTAAGGAAGTAAAGGAGTAAAGGGAGTTTTCCCGAAATTATTTGTACCCCAAGATTATTCTTCAATATACTTGAATAAAACTTCCCATAGGCTACTTTTCTTCAAAATTCTTATGCTAAAGATTTTGAAGGTGTTCTAGAAGAAAATGCAAATTCAAAGTTTAAAAAATGTGCATTTAAACAAATTATGCACAAACATAGCGAGTTCACTGCGTTCATATCTAATAGTGCCAGCACTTATAGCGGAACAAACTAATTTACCGATGCAGTTGTAGCAACATTTTAATCGAATTTTACAATACTGATTTTCCAGTTTATTTTAGAGTATTCCATTACACTTATGTAACATTACTACTACTACATTACTACTTTCTTTCTTTTCTTTCTTTCTTTAGTTTTTACGTAATTCCTCATTTTAATGCAGTAATAAAGACAACGTGTTGAAGAAAAAGGAACTGAGCATCGAGGCGAGAGGGGAAATAGGAAATGTTCACAAGAATGAAAGTGGCTACCAATAAATTTTGAAGCAAATTTAAATCCCCGCATCAACAGCTCAAAGTTATATTCTGATGCATACAAAGTTAAGCACTATTCATAACTTTACAGGACGAGGAAGGAAGAGGAAGCCTTCACTCTGAACGGCAAAACATGGAACACGAGAATATTACGAAGGCCCAAGAATTACAGAGGAATTGTTTGTGCAGAATCTAAATGAGGAGAATGTTCGAAGGTCAAAACTGCAAAGAACATTTAAGAAGGAAGAACAGAAAATGAGCAGAAGTAGGAAGGCACCTCTTTGTACGGCTAAAATCACTTTAACTCGATTATCATTCGTCAAAGAATATATTGATAAATAAATTAGCTACTGGTCGTCGATTTTATGGTCACATGCGACGAACATTCAACTTTCCGGACACAGTAACGTTTCTTTTTCTAGGCGAAAAAAAGATGGAACTCTAAACCGAAAAAAACACTGTGTGGATTTTGAAATACGGGGGTGGAAGTCGCATATTTCGAGGTTGTTTCTGGGTCAAAGGAGCTGGTAGTTTAGCGAATATTAGAGGGGTCATGGAACCAGATCACTAAAGCAATATTCTCTGTGAAAATTTGAAACAGTTTCGCGATGCTCAAAATGACCCAAAATGATCATTCAACAAAATGATGACAGAAAACATACTAAAATATCTGTAGGAAAAGGTTGAAAGACAGAGAATCAAATATTTTGCAGCCCCCAAGCCGATGTCATGATGTAAATCCTATAAAAAAAATTAAAATTGTGGGGGAGTGTTTAAAAATTGCAGTGCTAGGAAACCCAAGAATCTTGGAGAATTGGAAGAAACTGTGAAGAAGAAGTGGTCCAATATTTCTGATGGTGTTCGCAAGAACCTAGCAGTGAACTGCAGAAAACGTCTGGAGGCAGTTACTAAAAAGAAAGGTTTCGCAACACGTGGTTGAACATGATGTATATGTTATTTTGTTTATAATTTGTTTGAAATAATTTGTTAATTTCATAATTTGTTTGTTTATAATTTGTCAAAAACTTTCTATTTGCATTTTTTTCTAGAACGCCTTCTAAACTTTTTGCGTGAACTTTACAAAAAAAGAAGTCCATTGAAGGGTCTACTCAAGTACTCAAATACTCAAGTATGTTCATGAATAATACAAGGGCCCAAATAATTTCGGGTGTAACTGTAGGTGTGCGAAAATCAGTGAATGACTGCTTTCTTTTCGATAGGAGCATTTTTCGCAAATCGATGCGAAATATTGATAATAAAGCATGAGGTGTTTTGAAGTATGTACACAACAAGCTTGTTAACTCTTGCATCTTTGAACCACGATGGTTGAGCTCAATAATGTTTCCAATGTGCAGCACGCTCGAGTTAGTGTAATGTTTGTCAGTAAGTAAAATTCTTACTGCGTAATTGCTCAGTCAGTGAAATTCAATCACATTGTAATATAACAGAATGGGATGATTTATGCATACGTTCTTACACCAATAACCTGTAGCATACATATTAGTAATTGGCGCAGCAAAATTCACTTAGAAGATACTTCGAGCCCGCCTTTTTCGGGCAGTCATTGGGACCCTCTCTTCCAGCACATCGACCTCGAGCCGTTTTTGACACGCACACACATGCTGCGAGTCAATTAGCGAGATAACATTTTTATACGCATTCATTAAGGCAGCAAATCAAAGAACGGTTACTGCTAAACAGCGCAAGAAACACTTGTGTCTCTCAGCCAAAGTGCTTTTTAAACAGCGGAGAGCAGCGAGCACACATGGAGGGAAGGATTGGCGATCAGCTTGTAAATATCGTACATGACAGCAAAAATGCGACCATGTCTACAGAAGACCAATGGATCTCAACGAAAGAAGCTTTGATGGTGTAAACTGGTGAGGGTTGACTATGGCTGCGGTCGTACTCGAGAATCAATCACATATATAATAAAACGCCAGGTGTCTCGTTAAATATGTAAGCAATATTTTTTGTGGCTAAGTTCTCATTAGCCTATTACAGTAGAAATCTTATTGAACACATTAAATTTGTGGAGAATTTTATGCACTTAGTATATTTCTCAACCATGTATTTCGGCTACGCACCTTTCATCCATATGTTTTTCATTAAACGACGTTGTAGTCAATTCTGTTTAGAAGATTCGAAGACAAGGAAAAAAAGTTCACAAAAAATTTTTTATAGTTTTATTAGAAGTTATCTTTAAAACTTGAAAGTAATTCTTAATGCGTGCTTATATGGCATACTCGCTAAGAAATCTGCGCATAAAAGCATGTGTATGAAACTTTCGTTACCTAATTTTGTGCTTGGAAACTGTCTTGCCAGATTAGATAATTAACATCTTACGGACTCCATCGACCTGCGGCAAATCTATCTCGTTCAGATTGCTAAGTCCACTTTCAGTGGCGCAGATATGACACATGAAGTGAACAGGTCTTCCAGACCTTGGTTGATCGGAAAAAAGTGCATAGGCTTTTGCTGTCGCACTCACTGGTTATTTCTATCGTAAATGTGACAAAATGCCACAGAATTTAAACTCTCATTGGATGATATTTTTAATTATTTAAATTAGATCTTCAGCATACTTGAAAAAACTAAAGAACGAGTTAGCAATATTCATTAAAATATGATTCACAATAATAATTGCATGCATTTACCAATTGCAATATATGTTTGCCCCAATTACATACTGCGTGAATAAACTGAATATGTGGATTAGCGTACCAGGTCCCTCCACTAAAGTCGTCTTCAAAGTTCTCAGAGATTATCAAGAAAGTGTATTTAATTAAACGGACACACACGTTCATGTAGCATTTTAGAACTGTCTCCACGTTTATGTTGGCACCGTATTGCAGCACCAGTTTGTCATTCCACTGTTTTATAAAATATCCACTCTTTATTTTCCAGTGGCCTAGTTCTGTTTCCTAATGAAAACTAGCGTTGAAATAAACGTCAAAGTTATCTTTCGTCAGCGCGCACGCATATGCATTCGAATGTCCAAACAATACTGGCGTTTGAGAAGGTACACAACTATTTTTTAATGTAAATTAAAAATTCTAAGGTTTGGTTTGTAGAAAAGGGTGCAGATAAATCAGAGAACATATGTTAGCCAGAGATAACATCCAAATAGAACAAACAAAATTTATTGCTAACCTCAAACTGAGCTAAACAAAGAAATGTGCTGGACAGAAGTGTTTCGCCAGCACCAATAAAGTCTCTAGGATTAAGTGGCATGACCTTCGCTGTAGCTGCATGGGGAGGATTGTTGTAACTGGAAACAGACTTTTGACTAACCTCTGGTATATCTTATTACATTGTTGAGTGCGCATGATTATTAATTCAGCAAGATTCTTTGGACTTCATTTGTGCACAGCAGTTTCGGAAATTTGCCGCCAATTTTCAATGAGGGATTTGTCAAGCAATTGGCTGGGCCACGGAAGAACACATATTTTCTTATTTGCCAACCGTTCTATTATTAATTTCACTGGAGTATGAGTTATAATCTTGCATTTGGGGAGCCGTAAAATTTTCTGGCGCTCGGAAGCAGCGATTTTTTTACAATTTATCAGTAAAAGGACCAATCCATTTTCCATCAATGGTCCGGAGTTCCTATACATCATGGAAAGTAAAATAGCTCCACATCATGATGCTACCTTCGACAGTAGTGACTATGCTTTTTGGACCAAAGGCAATCCGTGTTTTGCCCGAACATGAAGAGGTTTGCTTTAGCTGAAAAATTAAATTTTGCTTTCATCGAATTATTCAACTCATTCTCAAGACGCAATTCCATTGTCAAGATGGTCTTTGACACGCGTTGAACGGTTCTTCACAGTTTTGCTGCAAGGAAAGGAATTGTGCTTTGAGTGAGGCCATTTAAAACATTTCGACGCAGTTTTCTAGCAACAATTTTTTTGACTGACGTAAACTCTTAATAACTCCAGTTCTATCTGGGTTTTCATGGGCTCATTCGTCACGTTACGCAGAATATAGCATCCCTCGCGACCTGTGATTTGGCGCGGGTCAGTCTTCGACTTTGACAGAATTTAGATTGCCCCAGCCTCTCAATGCGTCAGAACTAATGCACCAACAGTCGAGTAACCCTAACACGTTTGATAATATGCACATATGTTGCACTTTTCTACCAGGTCACTTTTCCGTTATAAACTCGGCAAATATCGCAAAAGATCAAAGAATCCTGAAATCCTAGAGTAAACTGACAAAAACAGTGCTAAATACAAATCTTACTCGCCCTGTTTCATCTTGCTTGAGCCTGCAAGCCAAAACAGAAAGAAATAGGGATTGATACTTTTAGGCATTTTTCTCAGCTCTAAGCCTTGTTTTTTTCATAAGTGCGCATTTAACATTACTTGTAGTTTTTCAAAATTTTTTCTGGTGTTTTCTCAGATGACATTCACTGACTGTATGATATTGAAGGTTATATTACTTACTTAAAAATCAATCTCAACTATTATACGTGGAATATATGATGCTGACGGCACACAAACATTTCGACGCTATGACGAAGCGTAACGGCAACTTAGAAAAGCTCAACTTGATTCATACATCATGCAAGCATGAAAGGCTTTTGAGCTCCCCCACGTTCTTGCGTACACACCTATAGAAAAATCCCTCTAATGTACGACAGAATGCAAGTCTTCAAAAATATTTCTTGGACAATGAAATAGAAACAAGACTAAGAAAATTGGGCGGTTGATTTCTCAGAAACAGTACTTTAAATGATCTCTCAACCAACTCGTGAAGCAACTAGCTGCTCACCAACTAGCCTGCTTCATAAGAGCGGTTTACGGCAAGAAAAACAAAAGCTATTGGGAGTAAACTTTATCTAACTCACGATCTAACTTCCAGCGCTCCGATTGAGGTCATCTTCAATTTTTCGAATAAATCCCTTGAAAAATGAGGAAAATGTTCACCGTCATTTGGGCTCGATTTCGATTTACTTGTTTACACTACATGTGCTTCTAGAAGTTTCTGGAAGCATTATTAAAAGTTTCTGAACTAAGAAACTCAAATTCCGCAATAAAATTACAACGATTTGAGATGATTTCAGTGTTAACTAAATGCTTATTTTTTCATCAAGCATTTCTTTGTTGAGTTGTCTCTCTATTGTCAATAAATTTTGTTCTGGTCGGTTTAAATAAATGTCAATAAATGTTCTCTGAACAAGCTGTACTTATTGACCCAAGCTAGAGCTCAAACTTTTCGAACTTCATCCCGAATAGGGTTGTCTAAATACTTGTGTCCATGCACTGAATGTAGCGTAGTATGTTTATCATCCAAGACAGGTTCCAAAGAAATCTGTTTTACCAGCAATGTATATTTTTCTCATAAGTAAATGCATGTATGAGGCGATGTAACCTCCGAAATAGAACGAAAATGTGATCTCACCTATTTTTTTTTTCTACCTTGAGTGGTTCAAATACTATCTGGCCAATGCGACACGAGTAGTCAGCCTGCTGTTAGTCCGTGACTTGTGACTGCCTACGTTACAAACTTAATATGACACAAAAACGCACGTGGAGTTACTTCATCGGTCCTTTAGAAATTTATGAACTTTTCCTCAATTGATTGCTTCAATTTACAATTTCATTCGTTCGTATTATTATAATTACCTTTCAGTTCTTTATTAAAGGAAGGGCTCACTTCCGTGCTCTTTCACCTGTCTGTTCCATCTGCTATGACATCGACAATGAAGCCTACAGTTCCGATGAACGTAACGTGCACGTGCCGAAAATTGAATGCTGGACTTCTCTTCCGCCTGTGTATCACGATGAATGAATGACTGCTAATAAATTGCATGAATGACTCTACAAATAAACTCTATAATTTTTAAAACATTTATAGTTTGTGCCTAACACTATTGATGAGTCTATTTGTAAAGCACTCAGTCATATTGTTTAAATTAAAATTCAGTAAACATCATGCGTGCTGTCCCATTATTCCACGAGAAAATTTCCATGGAATTTCGACACATCGTTTATTTCAAATTCGTGCGCTTCACGGAAGCATTCATGTCCCATAAATTATACAAAGAATCTTATCTAATTTATCAGTGTGCTATTTTCTCAATTACAGTCTACAAAAGAATACAGAAATACAACTCATGATTGAAATGGAATCAGTGCATTTAATGATTTTTTTGTTGTTTATCAATCGAACTCTCGACGTAGCTATCATAGGACAATTTTTCAATGGAGGGGTAAATAACGTTTGATATAAATTGCATGAATATTCATTTTGGGTACATTTTTGACATGTAAACTTCATCACTTCTCAGTATAAAGAACTAAGTTAATTCATAAAGTAAATTAACTGTGGTTACGGGACTTCTGGAAAAAGAATGATGTTCTTACTACAAAAGGCACTGAGATACCGACTTCAATATGACCTTTTTGACATTGTGAGCTAGAATAACCTTCGACTGGAATCAACCCGTGACTTTGGTGCTCACCTCAGCACCTAAAGCACCGAAGGAACAATGAGATCGGTCACAGTTGCACGGGAGATGGTGTCTCTGAATGTTGGACTTTAGTTCGTTGTTTCGTCTACTTTATAAGCACAAAGCATAGTTTTCAACAAAGAACATGTTTTCCCTTAACACATTTGTTGCCATGCATTCGCTGCCCGGCGTAGGTGCAAGCTTCGACCCATAATTAGGTCGCAACTTGCTCCTATGTACCGCAGTATGAACTATGGGTTTGACCAATTTTTTTAGTATAGCTATTTAATAGTTAAAAATTTATCGATGATCCCTGTGTATTAGGTAAAATGTTTAAGAAAGCAACAGAACAATATTAGAGTTCATAAACTCTTCTAACTTCGCAGAAAAAGTTTTAAGTAATTCTATAATTCTTCTAAGTGCAAAGGAAATTTTAACAGTCTGATGTCTCTTTTTTCAGGAAATATGAAATAGAATTTTTGAATCGCTGAGTTTTTAATACACATTTAGTTTTCCCATCATACTCGTACATTGGTTGATTTATTTTGTAATTAAATTGTCCTGCTGTGAGCGAACGAAACATGGAAATACAAAATTATTTTGGCTGGATTGACTACGGCATGCTAGCATTAACGGTGTTGGCATCTATTGCTATCGGGATCTACCATGGCATAAAGGGCAACAAAACGTCTGAAGATTTTGCTATGGGAAGCCGCTCCATGCAGCCGTTTCCAGTCTCGTTGTCTCTCCTCGCTACCTTCCTGTCTGCCAACATCATTCTAGGTGAGTTCTGTAGTACACATCTATCATCTCTTAAGTGAAAATTTTCATTTGTACATGCATACTTCATTATTATATAAGTTTACGAACATTAAATGAACGAACATACATCTTCAATTCAATTCGTAGAGTAGGGTAGCATTACTTACAGGTTATCTGTCCAAGAAAAATTTGACGAGTAGCGGGGAGTAGTAGCGCCTGGCACGCACAGTGGAATAGTTTTATGACGTTAATTTTTATTTTCTATCGATCGTAGTGTTTTATTCTAACATTGAATATGAATATTAAACATTGAATTGATTATAAGACGTTTGAAAAAGTTTCATAAAGGCACTTTCTGTTCTGTCAATGATCTCGGCTTGTATGGTCTTGTAGTTCGAGTCAAAAACGAATACAAACAGTTAGCAACAGCATAATTATCGGAACTCAAAAGTAGGCACTCCAATTGAACTGGAAATAGGAGGATTTTTACATTTAAAATGTAAGTACTTACATTACACGAATTTTAAAACTGTAAAGCTAAGCTTTTACGATGAAAATCTATGAATTTGTAAAGACCTTAGTATTTTTCACTATATTTTTAGTTAGTGAGACAATAACTCACAAATAACTATAATAAACAAGATTTGCATTGCTTTGAAAATTAATAAATGAGCTACTTTCATTCATGAGGGAGTTGAAAAACTCTTAATAAAACGGAAGAAAAGATCAGCCTCAAAGGATAGAATCTAAGGCGCCAAAGAGAACCTAATTCCAAACATTTCAGCAACAGCCATCATCAGTGGAAAAAAAGTCTGCAAGAAAATTTGTACACAAATGAAGAACAACCACCATTTAACATGCTCAAATGAAATACATTGTAAAACAGATTATCTATTTACTACATCAAATAGGTATTAACTGATACCACCTTCTGAAGCCGATTCAAGCTTGAAAATGTAAAATAGCTTTAGAACTCGTTACTCAATAGAAAACTGGCAAGTTGAAACTGGAATGTCGCATGGATCAGAATGTTTTCTGATCCCAGGAAATTGAAGTTTTCTTAACTATGAACCAGTTCTAAAACTCCTTCCAGAATGCTCGCTTACTCTAGTGCTACGAGCATCCAATGTACTCTGATACACAGAGTGCACAACAAAACTCACAAACAAGAGCACTTGTTTGTTAGCTCTCCAGAAACTTTTTTGTTAACACTCCAAACAAGAGCACTCATGCGGAAAGTTTATCTGCGTAACTGAAGGGAAAAAAATTCCAAGCTAATTGATTCTAACTGATTTGTAAATTCTATAGTCAGATATTTCCAAGCTCAAAACGGTTTTAAATAGTATGTAGTACCCGTTCATATTCACTTGCTATAGTAAATAGGTAATCTTTCTTAGCAGGTTTTCTCTTTCAGAATTTCATTCGGTTAGTTGCAGTTCATTTGTGGGTACATTTTTTTGTAGAGAAATCTTTTTTCCACTGATGATGGCAAATAGCCGAAACGTTTGAAATTAGGTGTTCTCCAGACCATAAACCAATGTCCAACGGGGCTTGTCATGCTCTTTCGTTTTTCACTAGTTTCGCTACTTTAGAGAGCCAATTTTACGCGAAACTGAAGTGGTTAGCTCCTTAATCTTTAGTGATAAGTTGGGGATCTTCTAGTATATAATCTGTGGTCGTCCCTGAGTTTTTCCAGCACGAAGGATGGCAGCGACAACACGCATGGGGAACTGGTGGGAGGCATTAGATCGGGGGCTAATAAGGTTTAATAAGGTTTTTTTAGAGAGGCGGGGAGGGAGAGAGGGCGTCACGGTATACCGTATATACCGTGCTCGCCGTAGCCGTGTGTGTATAGGACCTGACTCCGTGCGGGGAGACCCGGGTTCGAGTCTCGGCGCTGGTGGCGATTTTCTCTGTTGGGTATAGGAGAAAAATTCTAAGCACAATACCCCTCTCTACCCAGGTGTCTGAAATGGGTACCGGTCTTTGACCGGGGGAAAGCGTCATGGCGTCCTGGTGTTAGTTCTAAGGCATTTGAAAAACCAATGTAAAAGGTGATATGTATCATGCTTCAATTGGAAATAAAGCATCCGTAGATGCCGATGTTGTTTGTTTGTTGTTTGGAGGGCGTTGCCCCGGGGAAGAACCCTCCGTCTAAACCCGGCTTTAGCGACGTTTGCATGACACCTTGAGGCTTCTTACTCTGACTTCCGTTATAGCGCCTTCAATTCAACTAAATGAATTTTTATACGTACTTGAGTCACTTGCTGGAACCAATCCAGGGATAATCAGGAACTGCCCGAGTGCTTCAATGAAATAGTACTCTGAACTAATTACTGTTATTTGCTGACTAACGTCAGGGTAATCAGTGTAAGTTTTTGATCATATATACTTCAATTTGGTTGGAATATTTACTGCACTATTAGAAAATTATTTATCATTCTATCCATCCCTATTCATTCTTCGTAACAACACTAGTTCTGAATAGCGAAGCACGATATAAAATTTTGTTAAGTTGCTTCTCTTGTTTTGTTCATACTATACTAGGAAACAACTCCGAGTAAAACTCGGGTACGAGAAAATTTTATCGTAACTTGAACATGGTAAATTGAACTAATTTTTTTGCATAAAGAGATTACAGAGTGAGGAATCAATTACCATTGGGGTTGAAATAGACTTATCTTTCTTAATAGAGAAAGATGATTGTAACTGGACTTCACATTAATCTTTGTTTTTTCGCTTAAAATTTTCCAGACATTGAATGTTAACAACACGAATGTAATTTTGTTCTCTTTAGGTGAATGAAACGTTACGCTTCATTGTTCGGAGTACAAATCAAAATGACTTCGAACATATCAAAGCCTCATTACGATCAATTTGTTTTCGAGTATACCACAACGATAAACAGATTATTTTATTGGAGTTGATAAACAACAGGGAGTTCACTCACAATTTCTCTGATTAGTAAATTAAAGAACATTTCTTTTCACATTTACACAGAATTGTCTGTCAATTTATATTAGGATGCGGCATGATATTTCGTAATTTTTTACTTCCTAGAGAGATCCTTCTAAAGGCTTAAGTCTTTATATTTATATTTCTTTACTTTGCCATCGTTTTTATACCTAAAACAGATGAAATTAATTGCCTTTTTGACACTAAATAATTTCCCTTTCACAAAAATCTTTCATTAGCATATAACAGGGAGCAATATTATGGAAATGTGATGGAAGCTTCTATGAACAACAACATTTCATGCAAACGCGTCTTGCATAGACATGACAGAATTCACTGGTGCCTAGGCTACTCGGGAGAGGTGTACGGTCACGGCTTGGACCTCATTTGGACAATCCCCGGCACTTGCGCGGCCATCGTGTTTGCGACCGAAGTTGTCCTGCCTGTTCTTTATCCACTCAAGCTCGTCAGTCCAAACCAGGTAACTGAGCTCAGCTTCTAAAAATTTTTTACTTCTAAATGTGACAACCGAGAGAGTTGCTTTTAATTTCTCAGTTTATGAGTTTTTGTGGAGGAAAATGTTGGTGAAAACTTTAGTGCTTGAGCTTCTAGACTCTAAGTTGTGTGTTCAACTCTATGGATCGACTTTTGTTGGGGTAAATATTCTTAGGACTTTTGTGAGGCAATAGACTCTTAGTCGAAGGCAAAACTTCTGCGTTTCATTGCTCTACAACAATGAAAATAAACTTTTGGAGGTGATTGAATAAAGAACAAAGTGTGTAGTCACATTTACCAAACGGCTAATGTAGCTCTCCAGAGATTTTTCAGGGCGGATGACTTGACAATATCTCTCTAGCCCTTTCTCCTGCGAGGAAACTATCTTTTTAACATTCCTAAAGAACATGACTAACCAATCTATGATCAGCCAGGCTATTCATTAATTGTTCAAGTTAGTTTCTTGAGGAAACTTTGAGAAAATAAAAGCTCAATTGACAACACGCTTTAAATCTCCTGTGTAGGAGTGCTTAAAATGAGTTCCATATTGTCTTTCTGCTGCCAAAAACTGTGATATTCCACGAATATAGTGTGCCGTCGCAAAGTTTTAAAAAAATACGAAATTGATTTGGATACATCTAATCCTTATTCAACATTCATAACTTCAGCGCAATAATTAGATCTCAATTATGATGGAATCATTATTGGAAATTTGGAGAAAGGAGAAAAAAGCCGAGTTCCAACTGCGGGACAGTGATGAAATTGTTTGTTTTAAGCAGGAAAAAGAAAAAAAGGAAAAAGGGCATTGCTAATAAAGTAAATGCGTAAAATATTACACAGTAAAACATTTCACAGGTCTCAAGTAAAACGAATTTATACGGCAACATAAATGAAAGTGATTTTGTGCCTCCCCTTTTTCTTTTCATTGAAAACTCTGTTGTATTTCAGTATTTGGAGTTAAGGTTCGGCTCAGCTTTTCTGCGGCGCTTATCAATGAGCATGACGCTCGTGAGCGTCTTGGTGTTCATGGGTATTGCCCTCTACGCCCCTACGCTCGCCTTGGCGACGGTTACACCGCTGTCTTCTTCATCGTACATTTGGATCATGGGCGTCGCGATTACCATCTACTCAGCATTCGTGAGTGTTTCTTCTAGTTTGTCAAGTTTTATTTTGTAAATCTTATTTAGCTTTAAGTGATATGCCTTTTTTATCTGTAGATAAAGGACTCCGTAATATCTGAAAAGTGTGATGCAGTACAGACCAGGGCAGTATTAATATATTATTACATAATATTATTTTAGTATAGTAATGATTAAAAATATTATTCTTTTAGTATAAATTCAAATACTTAAGTAAGCATTAGTTGCGAAATAGTTACACAAATGATTTTTTAAGGAAGTTATTCAACGGAACCTCTGACGTGCTGACGTAATGCGATCATTGTTAATTGCGGACGTCATCAGCGCAATGCCAGCCTTCAGTAAAGCTATGGCATTTAGAGAGTAGCGATTAAAATCTTCCTTTCAACAGCGCTCCACACTATTGTAGTCCATGAGTCTGAAATCTGATGAATTTGAAAGCCATAAACCTGATTATTCATGATTGTAAAAATTACATTGCCACCATCATTGGTGATGAGTTCTGCATGAAAAGGTGCTGTGTTTTGCTGTCACACTATAGATCATAGTACGCCTTTCATCGCGTACAACATCAATCTATGGCATAACAACTGTTTCTAGGACTTCAAGGTGACCAGGAGCATTATTTCTCCAACCAAGCGGCAACAAGTGGAGAATCATAACATCACGTTCATCGCTTGCCACTCCTAAAACCATTTCAGTGCTGAAAATATTCGTGTGTATCGCTGTTAGTGTGTCAGACGGACCTCACATAACCGCCTGTCATTTCAAGGACATTTAGAAAACTGCTAAAATCTAAATTACTGTATATTGTATATGCAACTATTACGAAGCTTTCATTCTTTTCCATTTCTTGAATTAGCAGGTTATTTATTACACATTATCTATAAAAAACGATACATAAAAAAAATAATTCAGTTCGTCGTGTGAAAAATACAAAACGTTTCCATAAAACGGCAAACTTAACTTGAGATAAAATGTCCTCACCAAGTGTGCCTCGTGATCGCTGCTGTATTGGTCAATTTTTTGACGTTATTCAATCTTAATGATAAAGGGTCGTCTTTAAGAAATTTTTTTCTTTCTAATGATGCAGGATCAACGAATCATTTTTGTGGTGGATTATATCAAAAGTGTGTGCATCGAGGTTCGACCTGTGAGCAATTTGCATTGCCATATTTTTATTTTTGCTATCGTGATCTTTAAATAGCCATTCGAATGTTTTATAAGCCAATTACTAAACGACCCGTTTAGTGATGTCGAGATTTTAAGGTATTATGTATCGTATGAAGTATTGCGTAGGGTAGCATTTTTAATCCCAATTTCAATAACATCAAAGATGAATTTCAAATCTTTATTTAACTGGGAAGTAAGAGGATCTGAACCACAAAATATGTTTATTGGCTGAAATGATAGAATTTCGAAATTATCTAGCGTATCAAAGATATGCATATCGTATCGAAGATATGCCTATGGGTGAATTAGAGGCGTGCATAGGGCTGATGGGAACAGGAAAAATATTGGTACTTAGCTCGCTCGTAAATTTCCCGGTGACAAATGTAATGGGAACTTCGAATATCATTAAGAAGTCACTTGGAATGCAAATATAGCAGTCCATATTTTATGCCAACTCGGGGTTTTGGTCAAGATAGTTTTTTACCGTGCCCGGGGACAGCCGAAGCGAGAGCGACAACCTTCGTGCTTCACCGTGTGCCCAAAATTGCCCGGTCTCAGACTTCCGAAGGACCTGTGATCTCTGTCTCAAGACTGTGTTGTAACGATTCCTATCGAACCTCTTTAGCAAGCGTCGTCATCTGATGATTGCGTATTAAAGTCTTATCATTGATAACTATTGAAGTGAGTAGCTAACAATATCCTATATAATTTCTTAATAAATAGAATAAATAACGTCAGAAGGAGAATATTAAAGGAAAGAACTACTGTCAACGTCAACTCAACATCTGGCATTTTCTATAGGTGGTAAGTCCGTGAAGTCATTTGGTAGGTGGTTAGAATTCGATGCCGGTGTAGGCGTAGAAGTGCTGAATTTCGGCGGTTCGGTTAGCGTCAGAGCGCCTGCCACTGCTTCATTCTAACAGAGTACTTTTTGAAAAGTGATAAATATAGAGCGTTATGAGATGACTCACAACATTTGTAGTATGTTTGTTTCTCTTATTTTGGGGGATTGCAAATTTTCAATCGAACTTTCCGTGGAATTCCTATTTGTGTGACCTGCCTTTCTTGATTTCAGGGTGGGCTGAAAGCAGTGGTATGGGCCGATGCATTCCAGATGGTACTGATGGCTGCGGGCGTACTGTTGATCACGGTGATGTCCTGCTTGGAGGTGGGCAGCGTGAGCAAAGTGTGGGAGATCGCCGAGCGGGCTGGCAGAACTGAAGGGCTCAAGTGAGTGTCGCCTTATATTCAAGACCTTGAAAGCTCATTTTTTTTGGAAGTTGAGACACTTTCCTCAAAAATGAGCAAACTTGATTATCAAAATCTCGGAAACATTATAACAGATTTTTTTAACTGTGAATTCTAGTTCGTACTCGGATGGTACGCGTTTACGATGATCAATATTTCTTAGCACATTTTGATCGCAGAAAAATTTATAGCTATTTGCAATTTTCTTCACGCTCATTCGTCAGTCATTGTGCCATATCTTACCTATTCTTCGCGCGTAATTCTTAGGCATCTCTCAATATAGCTCTTTTTCTATCCATCATTTTCATTGTACAATTTTCCTGTAATTTTTATTCATTAGGTGCATTCAGTTTCTTTTGTTGTGATATATTGTTCGAATGTATATGGTATAACAAGGAGAAATGAAATTTATCATTTTATCTCAAATCATTCGATTGAATCCCATTCATTCGACTCATTGTGAGATTTTTTGGATGCAAAAACTCTATTCATTTCGTTAGGCTTTCTATGTTAGGGCTTGCAAATAATTACGCATTTCAGTTGTTTTCAGCAATTTTGAGGAAGAAAACATTCTGACTACAATGGGTATTTATTTATTAAAGAAATTGAAAAACGCACAATGACGTCGTGGAAGATTGTTGATGCCACTTATGGAACGAAATAATATTATAATCTATTTACTTTATAGGTTTGTTCCGGAGATTGGGACGAGTTACAGATCTACGAAGTTAAATTTAATAATTTTTCAAGTGCCAAAAAAATATGTCACGCAGGGAATGAGCATTTTTTGGTTAGTAAAATATAAGCGGATTTCCACGTCCAGAAAATCTCGTCGTTGAATGGATGTCATCTTATTCTACCAAACCATGCAGTGCTTCCGAGGGAAGACAGTTTTCTGAGATCCGTAAATTGAAACAAGGACCCAGTATAAATTAAGAAAACTATTCCTATAATTACATTGACTTACATACACAGTCATCACTTCCTAGCACGCCTATTTTCTTCCCTACAGCTATTAAATACATTATGATCGTTTCGTATCCGAGTTAAGTATAATTAAGCACTATTAATCTAGGTCATTTTCATTCATAATGCATTTTAAGCCAACGCTCAATTCGAAATAAAAAGTTTCTTTTCGCGTCCGGAAAGTTCCCATAGTAGAGGGGCTACCCATGCTATGTTAGGACACAGGGCGTAACTCAACAACATCTCCCTAAATATTAAAGCCACTTACAGGGGGTAAGTGGCCTTAACGTATAGGGAGAGGTTATTACACTCTCGCCATAACACTCATTACACCCGACTTTCTTCCATTAACAACACCAAACGGACGTTCATCTTGCCCTTTCATCATCGTTTACTCAGTACAAACACATTCGGCTTCCGTCTCTGAAGCAAACTGCTAGTTTAAATCCTTTACCTCTCACACACACTAAAACCTCGCAAAGCACCAATTTTGAGTGTATAGCAACGGGAAAATACTGATCCACATCGACTAAAAGGAAGTAAGTACAAGGGATAGGGTTCCCATAGCCTTCTCGCCCTATCCTTTTAGCTTTTGACCTATAATTCAGTGTCGCAAAAAATAATTTAGATAATCAGAATATTAATCTTAGCTGCCGGGAGAGCAAAATTGGCATTCTTGCCCTTTACCACAGGAGATGGATGACAAAACATGGTGAAAGCACAGTAGATCCGAAATGGCCTCTTTCAAAATTTTCAAATTATGCTGAAAAAGTCACTCTTTGTTGCCAGCGTTCTTTTTTTGAACGATATTTAAACGTGCAATTAAAACTCGATCTTTGTCCCGTAGCCTGAGCGTAGACCCGACGATTCGACACACTGTGTGGAACGTGCTGCTGATGACGGTGGTGAACTGGGGCTCCCATTACAGCGTCGGCCAGGCCAACTATCAGAGAGTCAGTTCCGTGGCCACCCTCGGAGAGGCAAAACGGTCTGTATCGATCTTTGAAACAACTTTGATTAAGATTTGAAGGATAAAATTAGAGAACGACATCGCGGGAACTGATCAGTCTCGAATTTTTTGTCCGCCATCAATATTTTAGAAGAGCTTTTATAAAAAGCCTGCGTTTGTAAAATCTTATATTATGCTGATTTGCAATTTACCTGAACTCTTTGCGAAGCGAGATTCATGTGAGCACCATTTATGATATGATATTTGAAAAGTTGCTTTGTGATACATCAATCCATGCGAATATACACAGACTTAGCAATGCAGATAAGTTGAGATTGAACTTAGAAAAGCAACATTTATTCTGTTTAACGAATTGTTACGAAATATATCTCACGATGCATCATTAGTTAGCGCGATTCCTGAAATTGCACCTCACATATAAAGCGGAGTTTTCGTTTTTTTTCTCACGCTTTCAACAGTTTCAAATTGCTCAGACGTTCGTAAAAAATGATCGTACTTTTTTATGAATTTTCGCCCCGAAAAAGTTAATTCAGCAACAGCGAAGAAAAAGAAGCAGTCCCTGATAATATTATACCTCTGTTTTCGTCCCTGTTTCAAATTTACTTTGAACGTCAATGGTAAAGAGGTTATAGCCTACACTTAAAGCAGTGCTCAGAGTCACAAGAAAACCCTGCATCAATATACTGGGAACTACTTTGATTTTTTTAATCCAGTTTGTGAATATTTAACCTCGAGCAGCATAAAGACGTATTTGGTAAATGTTAAAAAATGAAAATGTCATTACCTTTTACTTATTTTTTATTTTTCATTTCATTTCCAGAGTCTTATACTACAATCTAATCGGAATGGCTGTCTTTTTAGGCCTCGTTTTCTTCATGAGTTTGTGTGTCTTCGCTGTGTATGCAGACTGCGACCCCTTAGCTCAAGGCTTTATTTCTACGAAGGTGTGTGATTTCTGTGTTTACTTACACACTTGTTTATATATATTGCGGCATATATGTATAATAATTTTGGAGTTCAATTTAAGACTCAAAGATTTGACGTTTATGACAAAAATACAGACCGTTGAACCATAGATATCAATCTCTTTTTGAGTTTGCTGTTGTTAACTCGATGTGACATAGACAAACGGAAATTTCTAATTGAGCAGTGTGTAGGAAGATTTTGTTTCGCAAGCAAGCTTAAGGATAGGTAGTCAATTTATAATCGAAATAATGCACATGATAACAAATATTTGATAAAATAAAACTTCATGGCCTAAAGGCCCTTAACGTTTGCGCCGCCAAGCCGTAAAATCTGAGGGGAAAATTGGCATCATGAAGATGGTCAGAACAAACTTCGCCATCGGGTGAGCAATAAGTGTATGATGCGCTGACTGGGTCTGAAGAATTCCTCATAAAATATTCGCGAGATATTGCACCTTTATATTACTTTGATTGAAAATTTTGGACTAAAGTTAGCTGATGCTGAATCGTGTTCTGAATAGCGCAATTAGAAACCCATAGAAAATATTACTTAGAAAATGCATGTTTCCAAATACGCACTGAAATGATGCGTTCATGTCACCAAAAAAATTCCCTACAAGAACATTATGGTAGTAAATGTCAAAGGAAAATACATTGATGTCAATTTACCGAGATATTCTCTACAGTATCAGAGCATGCATTCTTTCTAGGGACAAAAAAGAGTTAAATAATGAAAAATTTCGGTTTTCTGATCTGTGATCTAAATCGTCCTATTTACCTTAAGTTAAATTTTCACAGTAACACTATTTTGGAATTAATAGTAAAACTATGTACTTTGTTCATAAACTTGAATTAATTTGTCTTGAAAATCTGTTTGTACTTCATACTGTTACAGTGTTAATATTATTCATATTTTTAAAAAAAAGCTACCATTTTTCCTACCACTATCAGTGAAGAATGTAGGTGAGGCGATTTTAAGTATCATTTTTACTCTGTATGAATGAAGTAATTTGAATGCTTTTCCCATGGCAGGACCAGATATCAGTTTATTTCGTGAATGATAAATTAAGGCAACTCACTGGAGTACCTGGCATTTTTGTGGCATCCCTGCTCAGCGCTGCTCTCAGGTGAGTGCGACTGCCGGACGCTGTGAATGCCTCCAGATTTCGATGATAACTGTGACTTGGCGACAAATTTAATTATTTGTTGATTCGTCTTACTATTTTTGGTTTTCATGATCTATGATTCGGTGTCGCCATAAAAACTTAAGATAGTCAGAATGTTGACATCAGCCAAAATAAATTCATGAAAAAATGACATGTTCCTTTAACCGAACACAGCACGTTGTCTTCTGGAGTGAACACCTTGACGACGCTGCTGTGGGGAGACTTCATCTCCCACACCCCATGCTTTAGAGAAGCTTCGGATTTTGTGGCCACTACAGCCAACAAGGCCATTAGTGAGTTATTAATATCGAATTGATGTACATTTAGCTCTAAATAGAGTAGGAGGTAAAACAACAAAAAACAGTTTTTCAAAAATGAATAATACGTAGCTGTTTCCCGTTTCCCATTTTCAGCTATAAAAATCTGACAACGAATGGTAACTTGAACGCAATTGAAGAATATTTATGAGCCTGGCATAATATTTGGTGAGCTGATTAACAAACGAAGCCAATTTATTATTGTTAACGGGAACTTTTTTTGAATTGAAAGCAGACATCTCGTTTTTAGATACACTCATCACCTGTTCCTTGCGGGTCTGAATCCAGGATTTGCTTGCAAAAGATGGATACAATTTCAAGTGCGTTCAATATTTTTAGTCATTTCAAAGATTCGTTTTAATTTTCATCTAAATGGGGACCAGAAGAAAAGTCTAGGACAGAATGATTTAATTACGTTGTTGTAAAAAAGTTAGTTGCCCCCAAGTCAAGATAGTTGGAATTTCTTATCTTAGGAATTTATGAATATCATTTGCATTTACGAACACGCGCATTAAATGATGCCAGTGGGTTGTTTTCCAGAACATTTGTGCATTTTAAGGGCCCAGAGGATGCAAGCGTTTTCCTTTTAAAATACACATTATTCATCAGTGTAATAAAATATAAGAGACCAGTAAAAATTTGAAGACTCAGTCACCGTAGAGAACGCATGAGGTACACGACCTTAAGTCTTGGATTGAATCTTAAACAGGATGGTAATATTGACCCCGCTTCATAGGTAATAGAAGCGATCTCACAACCCAGTCTAACTTTTCGCCGCCTAAGCAGATGGCATCTACTTTCTTCACTCCAGGAACGAAAGCATGCAAGATCCTATCCTAACATGTTTTGAAAACCCATCGTTTCTGTTTAGTTTCAGTGATGTCCCGTTTGACTCGAGAATATTTATCTTACACACCAAACAAACATTTTTTGACATAACTTCAAGGGTTGTCACTTGCGCATTTCGGAATGCTTTGCAAAGTTGTGGTTGTTTACCACAGCCGTGCTGCTGGGGTCGGTCGTGATAGGCTTGGCGTTCCTAGCGTCAGCCCTGGGCGGGCTGGTGCAGGCGGGCTACACCGTCGTGGGGGTGATGTCGGGGCCCATCCTGGGCGTGTACCTCCTCGGGCTCGGCGTCCCCTTCTCCAATAAGCAAGGAGCCATTATTGGCCTTTTTTCAGGCTATGTAAATGATGGTTTAAACAAGCGAATACTCTTCATCGTTAAAATGTTATTTGAATTGAAGACATGATAGGGAGTACTGTATATATTTGATATTTTAAGCAAATTCATATTTTACACAATACCATCAATCGATAAAATTACAATTAAAGATAACTATGTTGCTGACAACCGACTATATTGCATAGGCTTTTAGCGTCTGGATCGCAGTGGGCGCCTATCTAACGAAGAAGGCGCCTCTCGAGCTGCTGCCGAGCTCTACGGAAGGCTGTCCTGCCAACTGGACCCTCACCGCCGTCATCGAGCTCAACAACTCTTCTAGTACCATCATCCAGGATTCAGAGTGAGTTCACCTGAGAAAATAAATCGGTGAAAGCTAAGTTTTTTCTCATGAAAAAGACTTAAGTGTTAAAACAGAAATAAGTGTCACGAAAATCCCCAGATTGTCTTTCACTATACGTGTGCTATTGCTATCCTAAAAGTTGGAATTTCTTGCACTTCAACACTCGTACAGCAGTAACTTTTCCTAAACTGCAACATTTCACTATTTTCAAAATTCAATTAAGAAATTAATTTTCTTGGTTTTTCAGGTCTGGGATGGAAGCCTTGTACTCAATTTCGTACGCTTTTTACCCTTTCATCGGATTTGCGATGTGCTTGGCAGTCGGCATCGTGGTTTCTGTCGTTTTTGGTGAGTGACCTTAAACTATAGTGGTATGATTCAAAACATATAAAATGAACGATTATGTGCGCATGTACTATTGCACCACTACCTAAGCCCCTGATGAAAACTCCCTTAGAAGGGTATGTTTCTCATCGTGTTTTTTACAATACTTGAACAAAGGTGCTAAAAATGCCGTTTTATTCTCATCGTATTGTTCGGTTTCAAATTTCACATTGATTTTTCAATGTCATGCCCTGTTTCAATAACAGTTATCTTCAGTCGAGCAGGTGGGAACCAAAATCGATCGTAAGTCCCGGAAAGTTTTCACATTTGCAAGTAACAAGACGCACATTAATCAAGGTTACAAGGACCTCATCGATTATATTGAAAAATGTTCATTTCCACTGAGAACAATCAAACTCTCTTTCAGGCCCCCAAAACCCGAAGTCAATACCGAGCGAACTGGTGCTGGTGGGGATCAGACGCCTCATACAGCAGGCAGAAGACAGCACTGGCACAGTGCACGCCATCTCTTACAACAGCCAACGTGGTTCTGAAAATCAGATTAAGCTGAAAAACGTTAAAAAATATTGATTTTAAAACCCAGTGCTTAGACTCCAGTTTTATTGTTTGCTTACTTGAACGAACTAATGCTAAAAAAGAGGGGTTCTAGCTTTTTTCACATTTAAAACTCGTTTATACAAGTTGTCCGCAAAATAAAGTAGCCGATTTGAAAATGCTATATTTTGTAAAATATTAGTACTAGAAGGCTGAAATAGGTTTCGTTGAAAAGAGCAAGATTTAGAATTTTATTTTATTTAAATAATTTGTCCATTGGCATTTAAGATGGTAATGATTTTAATCAACAATGGTAAGACGAAATCATTGAGAAAATTGTCAGCTGAGTCACAAATAAAGAAAACTCCTGTTCATTTTATTCTCAAAAAAGAACTTTATTTAAAACTATGTAAAACGCAATGTCATCAAGAAATTTCACCTCAGGATAAAGATTTCCAATAAAGTTGATGCTTGAAATGTATAACATTGGTTTCTAAAACGTCTTCACATTAAGATCCTTAGGTGATACACTCACATGGCATCGTAATACTTTTGTCAACTTTCAAAGCAAATGATTGAGAGCGTGAAAAAATGTATTCCCTTCGTTGCGTTTATCTAAGTTTTATGATGCATGTAAATACAAGTAATAAAAACCAAAAAAATAACACCAGCGATGCATTGATGAAAATGCTCTTGTTTGTGCGCACTGACATTGATGTACGAGCAGAGGAACTTGTAATATCAGAGATCAATGTTGAAAGGAAAATGGATGGATTTAAATAATTCTGCGTCTAAGACTATGAGGTCGAAATTTGCAATAATCTTTTCACTCATACGTATTAAACAGTGAGCCAATTAACGAGCTCGGAGAAATAAAATATTTTCAACATCACAAATTTACGATACTTCTTGCACAAATAATGCTCGCTCAAAAGAGTTCACCGGAGTCGGAAACATGAAAAGGAATTGTCCTATGTTAAACAAAATATTTACAACACACATAATTGATGTAATTCGTGAATTTAAGTACCTAAATAATGCTGTCATGATGTACTCACGATCGTCAGAAACGAGAAATTAATTCACGAGACTAACGATAACATTATACGACATGAATAAAAAAATAAGGAACTTAATGTTCTATAAAGTTAATACATAATAAGAATTACAAGGCTTTTTAAAATGTCTCAGTATACAAGTCCTTAGTTGATAAACATACGTATATGGGTGCCATGACAGCCCATGTCAATGCTTGTAAAAGAGACCGAGAGAAAATATCAAAATGTATTTTCGTACCAAAAATGATGCACTTGGTGTGCCATGATTTTCTTGAATATTGGTTTGAACCACAATGAAGTGCCAGATATTCTCTGAGTGTAAAACTTTCGTTGAATTGTTCAGACGTTCTAGTTTTTAGTTACAGTAATGTATTCAAGTCCAGCGCGTATTTTGCTTAGGGTTTTACTTTCGAGCTTTCATTACGGTAGTGTGCTTTATCAATTATTTTCAGCATTTCTATAGGGTGCACCATTTTACCGACGGTTTTTTGCACCTAGTAGCTTCGATAAATTTAGTATGATTCTTCACCCCATTGAGAATTTTTAGCACGTTCATTTTAGTACCATATATATAAAAACGTTACAATATCAAAAGTAAGTGTGTTTGTCTTGACCACCGTGTTCTTATTTATCTACAACTCATAATTTCACGGCACTCACACTCAGTTTGCGTTATTTTCATTTTTTTATCATGCAACGAAAAAATAAGGACAATGGTTCAAATGTCCCTTGATTGTGGTAATTGTGTTTTGCTGTAAGCCTTGTCACTTGTTCTCAATGCTACAACATTATCATGTTCTTTGACCAACTATGTGCTAATTGTGTGACTCTGTTGCCGCATAAATTCAAGATGGATCCTCTAGATTCTTTTCCCTGTTGGAAGAACAAAGTATGTAAATTTAAATTTACTTCCCTCCAATTAAAGGGCGCATAAAGTACACACGTTTTAAGTGCTGCTAAACTATTCCCTTTCGATTCTGACACTTTTTACTCTTTGCTCTGAAAATTTTCATTCGATTGGCAATTTTTTACCTATGAAACCAAAAATATTTCTACGGATATGGCATAAGAACATAACAATCTCCGAAAGCCATGACGTACATAGTACGCTGCACAATTCAGTTAAAGTTCTCGACCTGGAATTTTCAAACACCCATTTGATATTCTTACACCAAGTAATTTTCACTTCAGGACGATGTGCATGCAGCGCAAATGTTTCACATCTTCTTTTCGGGTAATTGAAAAACCCATTTTCAAGACAATAAAAAGATAATTAATTCCTAAGTATTACATCAATATGTGCAATAATTTTCCAGTTTTAATGACAGTACATTTTTCCAAGTGACTGAAGAAAGGCAGAAGTTTCGAAAAATATCATTCTAAGGTTCGCATTACTATCTCTTTCACTGAAATAGGGGTTAAACAACTATCATGCTAAGGGAAAATATCCAAGCAAACAACTCCCTGTAATTAGAGATTCGCTGCTCTTCATGGTTGAATCATTTAGTTTTATGCCCGCTAGTTTATTATACAATGCAAATAAGTGACAGTGAGCCACTGTATAGTGTCATTGTCGATGCAGAAGGAAGACGATGCAAAAATTATTATCTTGTGTAAATGCTCGTTCAGTAGAATATTTGAAAAATGTCACTGTAAAAAAATTGAAGTCAAATATGATGTGTCGTACTTTTGGTTTCATTTCCCAAATGTGTTTTTGTCAGTATCCCAGTGGAATCCCATTTTTGACTAAAAAAACAATAAATAAATCACAAAAATTAGAGAAATAGGATGATTTTCAACACCAATATACTATCAAATTTCTCAATATCAGATTCATAATATCAAAACCTATGAACTGTAGAAAAAAGGGAAAGGAATAGTTTAATTAATCTCAGGACTTGATAGCATCAATAATTCGATTGATTTACTTGATCAATTTAGAAACGTATAGCTAGGCTTTGATCACCGTGTGCCTGAGACTCTGTGCCTTTCGCAGGAAGATTTCGCCGAACGAAACCGTCGAGTCAATGCGTTTGGACTCGAGTTTAAACGTTGAATTACTCATCTATTCTTAAATACGTCTGCGTGTTACTGCGAGATTCCGGTAACATTTCTGAAGATCAGCATGTTATGTAGAGATTTCCAGTTCCGTTGACTGGAGAAATCTTTTGTAAATTACTAAGTTCAATAGTTACTAGCCCCAAAAAAGGCGATATAAGAAAGCGTAGAATTTGATGTAGATTGTAGAAAACGGAGAATCTATGTAGCAGGTACGTTCTCACTCAGGATACCTAGTGCATAGAAACAATGTTAGATAAGTTAGTTTGAAACTCTCCAGCTACAGCAAAGGTGATTTGAGAGAGCCAAGAGATGTAGAAAATAGGGAATTTTTGCACAAGGTGGGATGCCAACCACGATACCTCACACATAGAAACAGAAAAGTAAGAAGGAAGAGGAAAACAAGTCACATGAGAGATAACGACGATGGCATGAAAACTAAAAGAACCAGTGTGGTCAAAAGATGGAAGTCCCTAAGGCTCGTCTCGAGCTGAGGTAACCTAATCGTATCCTCATGAGGGCAACAGTCCTCTTAGCACAGGATAGATCCGCTCATCTAACCTAAACCGCTTTTCTATCCCATCCCCCACAGGGAGACGAGATTTTCCAGTTTCTTTAGTAAAATAAAATTAATCATTTTAACTGCTTTTTTATTTCTATTTGTATTTGCATTAGTTCATCAAAAAAAAAAATTTCGAGTTACGAAAACAGTGAATTGCGGCAACCTAATAGCGTCGTTTGTTGTGATTAGATGTTAGTTTGAGCCTCCCTAACCGCAACAAAGGCAGGCGTTCCAAAGAAAGGAAGGAGCATTTAGTACAGACTTTAGGGAGCACAAGGTGTATAGAAACAGTAAGTTGAGAAAACATTTAATGAAATAAGATAAAAATTGAAAAAGAAAGTAGCAGGTACAGAAAAACAGGACAGAAGTGAACTAAAACAGATGGCACGTAACCGAACAACAGAAAACAACCTTTTCTATTTCAACATACGGAAGGCCTGCCTAACCTTCAGCTCGGAACTTCAGATATACCCCGAAAGCATCGTTCGCTGAATGGAAGATTTTCTAAACTACGGATTCTAATTCAATGTATCCTACAAAATCTTTCACACAAAAATTATTGAAAATGCCCTGAACGTCAATTTCCGAATGCGTTTGTAAGGCCTGGACTGCAGGCAGAATGCTCACCTATGACGTCGCCAGTTCAAATAGCGGTAAGTTTGGTTAGAACGTAACACTAATTCTGTTGAAAGGAGGAGAAACAAAACATGCGAACCACTCTTTACTTACAAATAAATTTAGAAGCGCGTCCAAGTCATCACGTATGTGGAAGGCACCAAAAGTTTAGTGTGTGGACAAGACAAAGTAGACAGCATAATTTATGGCAACTCAGGACTCGGCACCTGCTAAATGCTAAGGCCAAAACAACAATGAAACCATTAATTTACTGCTTACTGAACATTCTAAATCTAATAATTATATAATTATACTTCCGCAGCCAACTGTTCGGCTATAAATACAAAGAAGTTGCACGTCTGAATAAGCCGCCAATGAGAGGCTTGAAGTCTTGTACCTGAGGTAGCTTTTGGAGACTAAAAAAGGAAGAACAAACAAAGCAAACGAAAATGTTCACATCTCTTGTTTATTAGAAAATGCAATTTTCGGAAATACATTATGCAGTTCCTATGATGAATCCTGATTACATATTAGAAGCCGAAAATAACTAATACAAAATATGACTATTTATCTCCCTTTGCCCCTCCCAAGACAAAGAGAGAGAGAGGGAGCTAATCAACCGCCGAACGTAATTGTAATTATACTACACCAACAAAACATAAACCTTGGTATGAATTATTATGACGACTTAATAGATAAAATGCATGAAGTGTCAAAAATTGGTTTAAATTATTGTTTCTGCTAACCATTTCCAAATGAGATAGGAAAAGAATACAATGTAAACCAGATTCTTGAGTTCAAAATGTGCACTGAGAACAATTCCATGTTTAACCAACACCCGCACACACACACACACACACACATAGCTAATCGTGCACAGATGACAAAATCAACTGCGCACGCCTTTAAAAAAAAGCCGTTACTAGTTCGTCCTTGTAAACAATTGATAAATTCAATAACCTCAAATAATGGAGTATTTAGAGAGTACAATTGATCAATTGATTATGACGGAGTAAATTCACTGCATCAACCTATAACAACCCATCAATGAGAAAATTTCACGCACAATCTAGCCAGCATTAAAAGTCAGTTAGAAGAGAGCGTCGCGTAAATGCAACCAAGGACAGTACTATCAGCAAGATTTGGTATAAAATTAAGTGTTTCGCTTTCTTAACACGTTAACTGTGGTGGGTTTAACTGAAATATAACATTCAGTTCGAACCAAAGCCAATTTTAGTGATTACATGCTTTTATTAGTTTTGATTGAGTATTTATGAAAATTGAGTTTGTGCCTACTGGTCTGTCAACAGCCTCACAAAACCTCAGTGACCACCGGTAGGTCACGCCGCAGTTAACGCGTAAAGAATCGAGACACATTTGCCTCACAATCCTGTCCGTGCTACTAACATAATGAATGAGCAGAGCCTCTCTGCATAGCAAGAACTCGATGTAATCACCTCTAATCAGGACGACATTATGTCACTCACTCCAAGGCACAGCAGGGAACTATTTATTAATGATTAGACGTATAGTATCTATAACTAAATTGTTCAAATAAATTGAAAAGACCAAGGCACTTCTTCCATGAAAACGTTAGGCACGTAAGTCACTAAAAAATCATACAAAACAATTAATGAACATTACAAAAAATTGAAATTTTTAATGCAGAACTAATCCGCCTGAAGTTGAGGATACCCCGTCATGTGGATTTCTCACGTCAAACTAAAAATACAAAAGTTAGGTCAAATTATTAGTATAAGTTCACATCTGAATTTGCTCGAAATGTTTCAACTCTTTAACACTCCACAGGACTATACAGTCCTCTTTCGAACATAGCTTCATTCAACATCTTGAATTTCTTCTTTTATTTGTTTCCGAGTAGTAGTAGTAGTAGTAGTAGTAGTAGTAGTAGTAGTATTATTAGCATTAATTTGCTAGCGCTTCAGTAATTCGTACTATATCGCGCCGTAGATCTCACAGTTCAATAATACGAAATTCACATCGTTACACGGAAGCACACTATCTAATTGTTGTTCAAAGTTTATCACAATCACCATTATGGAAAACACAGCAGCAGCCATCACAAAAACCGCTCTAATTGCCACCCACATTGTTGTCATCTTATAAGAGCCCCAGTTGATCTTTGTCGGGATCATCCACAGAGCCACGCACAATCCGCAAAGCACAGGACAGCCAAAACACCCCGTAGGGGATTTCAGCTGCCCACCCATTTATGGCCGGGCGCCTTACCCACGCTGAAATCCCCACAGGCATCTACGCAGTGCGCCCGGCCATGTTGCAGTTTAGTCATCCACATCTCAGACGTGAAGAAAGTTCTTCTTGCTTACGCTGGTCTTTTCTGGTTAAATTTTAGATATCAAGTTGCACTTCTCTAGGAACATCTTAAGCGTCGTCACACTGAAAGTTGAGCGCTGAATTTCCCCGAGCATTCCGGTCATTACATCCTCATCAGGACATCGCAGTCTCGGGAAACATACATTCCTGGCAGCAGCAGATCGAGGGCACTCAACAAGAAAGTGCTTGACAGTCAAAGGAACGTGGCATCGCTCACATCGTGGTTGCGGCTGCCGCTCCATCAAGTGTCCGTGCGTCAATCGGGTATGGCCAATACGAAGGCGGCAGAGTATCACCTCCATCCGGCGAGGGAGGCAACTAGACGATATCCACTCACGCACGGTGGGTTTAATACTTCTTAATTTGTTATTAATTGTTCTGTCCCACTCCTGTTGCCACAAACTTCTCACTGCAGCTTTTATCCGAGGGTAGTAGTCTCGGAAGGGGACCATCAAGTTCAGCGTTTCCCCGTCTGTCTCCGCAGCTTGCTTAGCCTCCCGATCAGCTCGCTCATTGCCCGATACTCCCACATGTCCGGGCACCCAGCATAACATGATATTCTTACGTCTACTCGCAAAATTTATTAACATTACGAGAATCTCAGCAATGAGCGGGTGTGTACTATTATACATTTGCGTGGCATCAATTACGCTTTTCGAGTCAACGAAAATAGTAAAAGAGCCACATGGGTACTCCTCAATCAATTTTAGCGCCTCCAACACACCGTACAGTTCCGCTGTGAAAATTGATGACTCTGGGAGCATTTTCCTCGCACTATTTGTTCCCGAGTGTTAGTTCATTTCTCTTTCTGATATCGGCGGCTACCTGAAGCCAGTACCAGTTCAATGATGGTGGTCGTAATAACGGTAGTATAAGTAAAAAAAATGCTGACGTTAATGGGTTAATATAAGTAGAATTGTTCACTTTGTCGAATCAATGGATAGGAGGAAGATAACCGAGTCTACATTAGGTCAGTATCACTGAACGTTAGGGCATGGAAAGTAGAAGCGCCGTTGCCAACATAATCACAAATTACACAAATAAAATCGCCCTGCAGTGTTGCCAAATTTACTCAGAAAAGCTAGGGCCACAACTGAGACGCGCTAGAGAACGTAGGTTCACTGGTGATGACAGGCATTACCAGCATGTATACCCTTCTTAGTAAAGCTTAGGAATGCCTTGCTCATCACAATGAGCGTTTAGTCCACAACAAACGCTGAAGGACAATTAATCTCTGTGTCTCTTCTGTATAGAGCAAAATGGACGAAACGCTTCCCAAACTCTTGATAAATAATAATTGCAATTAGAGAGAGACAGACTATCATTTCACAATATTCAAGGAACAGAATATGAAATCAACAAAACGTTGACGTATATTTTGAGTCTCTTTTCAATGAAACTATAAAGGAATCCTTTCCAATGGAACATTAGTATGCCTTCAAGTGTCAGACAATAAGCAACGAATAACTATGCAGAGTTACGTATTCAATCGGCTATCTGCATCACAAGGGCGATAAGCACACTAAAATTTAGGGCTATGACCAGGGAGGAAGTCAGTTCTACTGAACAACTGGTGCAGTCATACACATCCTACAAGAGGTTGTACCAGCAGCTCACAGCCAAAAACCCATCGGGCCGAAGATAAAAGAAAGGGAGTTGAGACGATATAAAGAACAGAATAGAGATACAATGACTCGCAAGACAGATGGATAATGCTAGAAGCCATTGCTTCATTGCTACACTCATTTTTGACACTCAAATGAAACGTGAATTTACTAATACATATCACTTCACGAAACGAATATACTTCTGAAACGCTGAAAACAGACAACTCCCAGTCACGCCTCTCGTCCAACGTTTCTCTAAAGTAAGTAAGTAAACTCATTTAACGACAGCTTCGGTCCTAGACTATTTAGCTGTCGCTGTTCCTCTAAATCTAACAGTCGGTACCTCGGTTTACAGATATGACAGGCTCCCTTCTCACCATTTCAGCAATATTGTGCATTAGATGCTAACGAAGTTTGTCCTTTAATCCAAATCACCTGACACCATAATTTATCCAGGCAATTGATATCTTGAGGAAATTTCTGATAAACCGACGTCAAACTGTTTATACTTTGTAGACGATCTAATCCTCCTTCCGTAGGAATGCTCGCAGTGGGTCATGTAGAAGCTCCTGTTATGTGCGGTATGAAAATAAGGTATTTGCATTCTAAGAATATTTCCAGTGCTAATATACAATTACAACTAATGCTTAGCATTACGTAAACGTAGACTGTTAGAGTATCAAAACTGAGAGGTAACAAATGCCACGGTTTCGCGTCTCAGAAGCTCAACATTGGCTACTATCTCAGTGAGTCTTTCCATTGATTACAATTTGCCAAGTACAGCCTAAACATTTCTATTTTCACTGGAAGTTAGTAATAGTAGATATTAAACTATCACGCAAAACTTCAGGTTCTTGTCTAGAATACGTCAACAGAGTTTAGGCTTGATGAGTGATTTTATACACAAAAAATGAAAGCCACTTTTAATTCACAAACAAATGACAATTTTCAATTGAAGAACTGCATCGTAAAATGAAACAAATTAACGACAGTCAATCACTGAAGAGGGAAATTACAATATCAAAAGCCTGAACTTTACAAAAATGAAGCAAATTTGGATGAAATATACTAGCTCCTCTGCTTAAGTATCGCCTGGAGCTGATCGACGACGTCGTTGATATCTTTGGTCTTGTTGAGCTTGATGAAAATGCCCGAACTGAGCTTGTGCTTGGTGATCCACTGCGGCATCTCCTTGAGGAGCACCTCGAGATGCTCCTCTACCTCGCCCTGCACCAGCATGCCAGAATGGCTCTCCCTGAGCCTGGCGACAGCAGCGTCCCAGTGGAGAGCGGCGCGCTTCTCAGCCACGAGCGTGTGCCGCAAGATCCTCGCCACCTCAGGAAGCCTGCTCAGCACCTCCAGCTGTCGGGTGTCCGCCGCGCTGCGCACCATCACGCGAGATGCCGCTGCTGCTTCTCGAGCACGGATCTAGAAGGGTTACAAAATTCACGTCAGAACTTGCTCAAGATGTTCACTTAGTCACAGATTTGCAGGTGATAGAATTATATGTTTGAGTTTTTGTTACCCATTTTTGATGTGAGCGCACTGCTATGAGTTCAGTTGAAGCATTATTAGCCAAAGTTTAAATATTACAGTTATTTTTTGATGGTGCGGGTTACCTAAATAATTATAAAATTCTAGCAACAGGCGTTTAGTTAGAGACAAAATAAAAAATTAGCTGAAGACACATCACATTGAACATGGAAATAGAAATACTAAAAATGCTAGTGGTTACATTTGATTCAACACCATAAAGAATACTGAATTTTAAACAGCAATAATAACACCTGAGAATATTTTTCAAATCAACACTATGAAAGTGAAGATTAGCCATCCCTTCTAAATTTAACGCAGCACTCGTAAGTTTATTAGTATAAGCATTGAAAAAAGTATCTAAGATATGAACTGAATGTAAACTATGAGATGATTAACAAATGCACTGGTTAAAATTGAACAAAGTTGGTAATGCTCTCCACACATTTTACAACACTATTTCATTATTTAGCTAGAGACACCTTAGTCACAACAAAGTTATCCGAATATAGCCAAGAGAAGGAACCATTTAGCGCAAACTGAAGAAAATGGGGAATTTATGCACAAGAAGTGTTCTTACACAAGATCCTCTCCTTTTGGAAAATCCTCTCTTCTTGAAATGACACAAACGCAAATTCAATGAAAACATTTGCGACAAGAAAAAATAATACAAATTCAAACTATATCGGCCAAATTAAACGTAAGATGTTGATGGGAAAAAGGCCCCTACACTTCATTAACATCAGATTAACTTTCAGAGATAAAGAAAATGAAAAAATCTTCCAACAGAAGTGCAAAAGACGTTTCTTTCGAGTTACCTTCTCCAAGAGAGACACTGAGATGCCTTTCAGCGCGAGAGCAACGTCCTTTTTCTGGGACAAAGTGGACTGTGTTTCCTGCTTGGGAAGGACAGGGGCAGCAGCGGGCTTTCCTTCCTTAGGCACTCCATTGGCCGTGACAGCTGGTGGGGTAGATGTTTGGGTGTGGAGGCCCTCAGCTGCCCGCACCACCGCAGCTTCAAGTCGAGGGTTCTTGTGTAAAATGCCTCGGGCCACGTCTGAAAAACAAAAAATAATGGAAGTTTATAATAAAGAACGAAAATCGCTGTATTAGCGTGCTCCTAAGGTGTGGAGATATATCGGAGACATTTAATGCTATGTAATAGCGAAACTCAGGCGGAGGCAGAAACTTGCAGTAAATGATACCTTTGGGGAAATGCAATTCGATACTATGGTTTAAAAACCAGTGAATCGACCGATTGATTGATTATAAATTAGTTTTAGACTTCCTTTACCACAACAAAGATGTTCAAAGAGAGGAAGGATGAAGGCACCATATAGTATGGAGCTGAGAGGAAGGATGAAGGCACCATTTAGTATGGAGCTAAGAGAACGTGGAATCTATCCACAAAGGGTGTTACCGCAAAGGATCAAATGCGCATAGAAACGGTAAAATAAGAAGGAAGGTTATGAAACAAGATAAAAGTTGAAGAAGAAAATAGTAGGTGCTGAAAACCAGGATAGCAGTGAACCGAGAAAAAATGGTCCTTAATAACACAAAAAATTTTTATTTCAACAATAAGAAGGCCTACCTAGCTCAGCTCAGGACCTCACATTTTCCCCCTGGGAGGGCTAATTCCCATAGATACAACAGTATCCCCCTGAGGGGACATATAATATCTTAGGCTTCAATGCTTCATGGCTACTGAAACGACACCACCGGAACTGTTGGTCAAATGTCGCACAAGCTAATTATACCTTCAGCCCTTCCACACCGATCGAGTGCTAGCCATTTTAAAAAAAACCTGTACTTCCTCTCCCTCGACCTATATGATATAACACACTGAAGACATACTTGGAATATTTTCTAAAAATTTACAAAACCCTGTCTGCTTAAAAAAGTTACTAAAAATACACACAAAAAGTAAAAAGAACAATATTTAGTTGCCAGAACCAACGATAAATGGGCAAGTTTTCCACGAAACTATAATCCGAAGCATTACAATTGAACACAGGACTACCAATGAAATTTGAAACAATTCGTAGTAATGAACAGTTGTAATCACTCACATTTTACATATCCATAACTTCGAAACTAGTTATTGTTACTTCACTCTACAAGCTCCACTGAACATGCCTTCTTGTGCAACTGACGAATTAGAAAATGCAAACAGGGTAGTTGGGCTCGTAAAATGAAGTTCAAGAAGTAGAAAATTGCAAAGCTATGTACATCATTTTGCTTACAGAGTACACTGGATAAACATGAAGAAGTACACTGGATATGCTTATGCGCAAACGTTGAGTAACTGAATGCAAATCTAGAGCAGCAGAGACGATGGTAACATGACTCACTGAGCACATCAGCAGCATTAGAGAGGGACTGAGATGAGGGAGGCTGGGGCAGAGGAGCAGGGTCAACTTCAGGTACCTCGTCCAGAGGGAAGTGTGGGTGCCACCGCTTGATGCTGCTCACGTCTGCAATCTCCACGCTAGGCTCCAGGCCCTGAAACGACACGACAAAAGTTAGACTTTGAGAAGATCTAAACAATGAATGGATGCCAAAATCACTCCCGTTGTAAAACTGTATTTCAGACATAAAAAGTTAATACCTACATCTCTGCTATAAATACGGCCACAAGATTGAAAAAGGCATCAAATTGGCAACCATACTTTTCACAGTATCTCATGAAATTAGCTCATTGCCTTCCTACAGTATCATGAAACACATGAGGAAGAAACACTCTTACATCCACAAAATCTGAATTGCATGTAATTATTTGTTATAATACACCTTTTGCAGCTCTAATACAACAATGGTACATCGAATTAATGAGAAAGAAGTAAAGCGCTCAAACAAAGTCGCCAATTTAATTTCAAGCGTGCTCCAAGAGTGAGGAAGGTTACATAAAACAATAAAAAAAAAACAGAACTTGGGAACCCACGCAAGAAGCCTCTATTGTCTCCTTCTGAGTGCAAAGCTCATCAGTTGTGCTGATGAGCAATATAATCATAAAGCATACTTAAGCGATATTTACAATTAGAAAAACTTCTCGTCACTAATTGCGCAGCAGCAAAAACTGTAATAGAGAACAAAAACACTGAAGGTAGAATTTAAAAAAATTATAAGTTTTTTTTTTTTGTTTCTTTTATACCATGTAATCCAATCAAATAGTTGGCAACTCGAAAATCGCGTGCTAAAAATGTATTTAAATAAAACTGACGCTTACTTTGCTGTGCATATCTATGCCTCAGAAGAGAACTGCAATGCTCTCCTTAGGAGAGATACACGATCTCTCAATGGAGCTCGAAAGAACATAAAACAATAAAAATTGGTGCGCCCTGCTCCTGGACACACATTACAAAAAAATTCAGATCAAAAACGCTGGTTTCAATGTTTCGTATTACTAGTCTGGATAAATTATTTTTCTAATGCATACATCAGACGGCAATGACGAGTTTGAATGTATAGCAGCTGATATAACCAAATACATCATCCATAAGAATTGGAATGTGAAGCGAAGAAACTGACAGCATTATTTAATACCAAAATTGGGGTTTCAATTGCTTTGTCAGCTTTATTAGCAAGAATATTATATTTAGTTAGAGCCTCCCTTACCCCAGCAAAGGCAATAAAAAAACAAGATCGGATCATTTAAGGATGGACTGTCAAAAATTTGGTATCTACGCAAAGTGTGTTCCCCCATGGGATACTATGCGCATAAGACAGCAGAGAAGAAAAGACAAAAAAAAAAAAAGAAAGCAAAGAAAGTATGAAAACTGAAGGAAGTAAAGTGAGCATGAAAGACAGAAGTTCAGAAGGCCTTTCTATAACTGATGTCACCTAGAAGTATCTCCCCTGGAAGTCATTAGCAAGATTGTGAGCAACAAAATGAAAGCCATCTTCCAACTCGCCCAGTAAAAGTTCAATAAATAGCACAACTTACCTTAAGAAACTTCAGATGATGCTGATGAACAATATTCACCAGCGACTGATGAAAGATAGAGCGTCGCTCGACCAGCACCAGTGAATCCATCTTACGAAACTGGAGAAAAATTGAGAGCATTAGAAAAACTGAAGCACGCGTTCTACTGTGAAGCCAAACAAGCGACTGGTTTTGAACGTGCTACGTCTCTTGTTCTGGCTCCTCACTGAGTTCTTTCTGAGACCAATACAACTTTGCTTCCTGAATTTACCCCTTCAGCGCCAACTAAATATTTGTTCAAATTCTAAGTTTTAGAGTACTAGAAACAAAAGCAAGCATTGCTAAAAACAAACACTACCAAGCAACAAAGATGTACCCTTGAATTAGCAAGAACAACATAAAAGCCAATTTTGAACTACACTTTTCTTTCTATTACATCAAACCTAAATTTAACAATCAGAAGGATGATGCCTACTTAAATAAACACTATTCTACCTCGATGTACAATAGAGATATAATCGATAGTAAAAACTAAAAGATAACCCAGAAGAATGAAATCCTTGGAGCAGTTTGATCAGTTCAACATTTTGGATTCAGCCTCGAATTTTAGTAATAAAAGAGAAAAAATGAGGGCAACAAAACGGGTACGAGATACTCAGCAAGTTCCATCCAAACTGGTCGCTTACCGACGGTTCTGCCGATAAATTGGTTTTTGTCTTGGAAGGCTGAGCGTTTGTATCATTGGCGCTGCTGCGCTCATCATTGTTGGCTGAATCAAACCTGTAAGAGGCGTCAAATTAAACAAGAAACGATAACTTTCACACAGCAGAACATTTCAATTAAGATTTCTTATACATCGTACCATATTGCCTTCACGTCAATACTAAATTCTTGAATAATCACGTTATGGCTGTAACGACCAGAATTTAACCCGAGGCATTAAAAAAAATTCCTGAAATTTACTTATTTCAAAGGTCTCATTTCTTACACATTTAATGTAACTGCAAGTAACGAATTAAGCCTTTCTCAATTAGGGATTCGGACACATAAAAATACAATTTTAGAAATCCATAAAGAAATTATCTCGATCCTAAGGTGCCAGATTTATGATAAATTAACACCACACGTAGGTAACGCGACAATCCTTAGTACATGTAGAAAGCCATTCGAGGGATGACACCCTGAAGCAAACTTCCTACAAATGATATTAAATAAAATTTGTACATCTTCCAAAAGAAGAGTAGGGGAACAGCGCTCAAAAAAATAAAATGCCGAAGAGATTTTCTTTATTCCTGTAGCAAAAGCATTCATAAATCCAATCCCCATACTCCGGCCAGGTGACTTGCCTGCTCATGAGGTTTCTGCAGGGTGTGGTAGCAGGGTCCACAGTAGCAGAGCTATCGGCGGCACGCTCACTGTCTTTGTAGTTGAGGTTGGCTGAGATGGTTAGTTGGTAGTTGCTGTTGTTCTGCCCTCCTGAAATGTCAACGCTTCAACAATAAGACCACAGCACACGTCACGCAGTGAAGAGAGGTTGTGAGAGAGTCGAAGCATAATCATTATTGATAAAGCGTCGGTTAGCACATAATTATATTCTCGCGTGAACGTTATCAAACGTTGGCTACACTGCATTGTATTGCTTTTGTCTAATGCCTTAAAAGGAAGCATTTCAGCAAGTTATTAGGTGACATCAACTGTACAAAGCAACACACCGTATTGAAGCTGTACGCTGCTCTACTAAGTGGTGTTTAAATCGCCTGGGTACCAGCCGTTCGTACGTCCAAATTTGCTCTACCATAAAATTAGCAAACCTGAACTATAAACTACCCATGATCAGTTTGTCACCACTAATTTTATTCGTAGTCCATTATTTTGGATTGAACTTGAGAAGAATGAAGAATAAATTAATATTCTGATGATGAAATAAAAATAGAGAATAAATATCACACTCGCCTACAGCACAATATTCTTTATTGAACTTCAGGTTAAAATAATGTTAATTAATAAGACACTCACCTACATTTAGTCTTTACCTGTACAAATATTTGAGACAAAAAATCAGACAACGAACAAACTAATTCAAGAAATAATTGAGCGACGTTTATATTCACCCTCTACCGCCTCACGTTCCCCACATGGTACACTCAATAAAACTGCTCGTATATTTTATTTCTTGTCAAGTAGATGCTCTTATGTATTTCTTGAAGTTCACTGCCGAGTTGCAGTTCGTCTCTAATGTGATGTTGGAGACAACCTGATGCTAGAGCCGCGTCTAATAACGGTGGTTATAATACCGGCAATATGAGTACAAAAATTAGGCGGTAGAGGGTTAAAAATTGATTTGATTCGTGAGAATTTCTGGAAAGTAAATATTCAGATACCCATGTACAACGTCAGCTTTAACTAGCTCATTCTATTTCCATGAACAGACAGAAGAGAGCTCACCAGCGATAGGGCCTGGTCGCACTTTGTCTTGCCTGAAGAAGTACGCCAGGGGAAACACTCGTGACAGCTGACCCAAGTTCCGCTCTTGGAAAGTTCTGAAAAATGATATTAGCGCTAAGTTAAAGGTTTATTACTCACCTACCATAAGCAACAACAATATGTACATCACTGAGAGGCAGAAACTTGTCAAACTGCTTAAGCTTTTTGGATGCACCAAAAATGTTCTCTTAATATTAATACCATCCACTCACTACTGGTAATACAGATAACATGAAGACCAACTTCTTGTAAAAACGATTGAAAATAACTCCAAGGAACTCCTCAACGACTGATTACTATTATCATTGCTCCAACCAAACAGATATCACAGTCCAACAGTTTGAGTTCAACCCTCTTGAGATTACTTAAGGTGTAGATGACTTTTGGGTTTCCCCAACGAGTAAGTAGAAGTACTCAAAATAACCAAATTCCGCTATTAAAAAAAGGAGGCATTTTTGATAATCAAACCTTCATATGTTTAATTTAACGACTAGAAACTATCTTCATTCTTAGCTAAAAAAAAATAACTATTTGAGTCAAATGTAAAATATTTTTTCGTAATCCAGAAAAGGCGATCCCTCACAAACGTAAAGGGGCTGCTACTACTTCCCTGAATCTCACTCAACATGATTTGTGAAATGTTAAATGTCCTTCAGGGGTCAATGTCAGGAATTCGATGCAATAAAAAATTCATCAAATTTCTTACCAAGTCACTACGTTGAAAAATAATATTTAATACTATGAATCTCTTCAAGCAGTAACTTCCGCCCACAACGAGCACATTCTCGTCACTCTCACATAAAGAACTCACCTCCTGAGCATCTGCTGCACCGCAGGCTTTAGTTTACTGAAGGTGATGACCTCCTGTCGGTTGTACATGAGCGACACAACCGTGTCCACAGCACGGAACACCTCACGCAGTAGTCGGTAGTGGTAGGGCAGCGCCAGTTCTGAACTGTGTCAGTGGAATACATAAACGCTCCATCTTTGTGTTATCAAAATAATTCAACAAGGTGGTCTCGAACAGACTGTAAAAATCTAGAAATCAGACAACCGATGCTAACGACTCATACACAAAAATTTATAAAAAATCACTTTACTGATGAGGGATGGTGATAAATTCAGGTGTCCATGACTCGGGATGATTGAGCAAGAATAATCACCTAGGAGCGCTGGAGGCATCCTGGACGAGGTGGTGGTAGCGCTCGTGCGCTGGCACTGCAGCCAGCTCCTTCCCAGGGCTCTTAATGGGCGTTTTCACCGGGCTGTGACAGGCAGACAGACACGCGTAATGGAGGCTACAGAGGTAAGTGATGAATTATTTTCTTAAATAGAGTTCAAGCGGCGGAATAATAGCACTCCAAAATGGGTCTTAACACTTGCAGGTTTTAGTGTAAACAATCTTCAAATGTGATAAACAAAACAAGAAGGAACATAAAATTTTAGGGGCAACTTGAGTCCAAACGGAAACATATGGGCAATCGTTTTCTTAGGCAATTAATTCTTAATATGAGGAAAAGATAAGACTAGATGGAAAATTTGTTAAGACAATGGAGGAATAAAGACACAGCCCTCCAAATCCAGTTCATGTGAGTTAATGACGTGTGCCGCTATTTGCCCTCGTCATTAGAGAAACGACTCGAGGAAAACATTGTACAAAGACAGTTTCAGGTCTTCATATTAACTGCAGAGGAAATTTGATCATGCAAACATTATTAACTTAGTGATAGGCGTTCATCCTTCAGAACAAGCGCCTGAAATGATAACCTGCTTCATACCTGATGATAAAAAAAGACAAAATTCAAGAACAAAGAATTAGAGCAAAAGTTTGTCAAAATGCCATCAGTTGACCTTCCAAAACGGGTAAGTAAGTCAAGTCAACCATCTAGTCACCTCTAGCATAGAGAGCTCACACTTATTTCTTATAATGCTACTACCGGTGCTCCCAACTGTTAAAAGCATCTGAGGAAGGTCTTATCTCAATAAGGACACCGATCAGTATAGCAACAACAAACACATGTCCATTCCAAGACGTTAGAGAGCCCAAATGAGCTCGAGGCACGTTAGCAAGTTGGAGAGGAAGCACGGCCCAATAATGCATGTATTTTCAAACTACAATAAATTCACCTTCAACTTGGAACCATAACAAGTGTATAATTCAGGTTTACAAACAGTGGGCATTTCATTTGGAAATAATTCTAATGACAAGAGGAGAAAAAACTTGTAGTAGGTAGTTTATAGAGTGTCAACGCTTGATTGACGCCCCTTATATCTCCGACTAGCCGTTTCTTTCCAGTTGAAGTATGGAAGATACGGTTAATAGGTTTGATGTAGGAGGTACTGTCAAGATTCTTGTCTTGCAATGACAAGCCTTTTTAGAGACCTCCGAGGTGATAAGTATTGCTAACGGATAATGACGTCCGAGGTTAACGTCGAATACAACCTCTTCAGGTGAATAATAAGTTAGAGCAAGTTATTCAAACGAAAAACATTTCCAACAGAATATTAGAACAATAAAAAAATCTGAGAATGTAAATTTACCCAAACTCAATCACAACAGTGATCTAAAACGGACTATTTCAACTTTATAAGGTCCTTAATGAAATTATATCAGGTCCCACGGTATGTGCACAGCATTGCCTAACACAGAATTTCAGCCTGCTCAATGTCCAAATTATGCACTAGGATGCACAAGCTTCCTAATTAACAATATATGATCCTCGAATATCAGACTCTTGCATATTACCATTTAATACAGACTAAGAACTCGTCAAAAATTGCAAGCAAACCCAGTTCTTGTTCAAGCTTTATTGAATTTTTTTAGCCAAAGTTGAATTGTGTTTTTTATAATCATTTTTGGTTTCTCACTTCTGAATATTTTGATCCTAGTCCGTGATTTATTCTGTTCGGATTCATAGATAATCAAACTATGAATATAAATAGATGAAAATCATTTAGACTGCAACATTGATTTTTTGCCCTACCTCACTCACTTCACAAAAATAAATAACTGAAGGGGGGAAACGCATTTTTGTGAACTGACCCATTTCTTATACAATCACAGAAGCCTCGAAGCAAAATAAGAAGAGAAGTACTACATGATCTACGAGTAAAAACTAAGACAGTGTCACCGTAGCAAAACGCACCTTACAGGCACCTCCACTTCAAGTGAGGAGAAGTGCTCGAGTAGAGGGTTCAGAGACCTGTGGCGTGGCGACGGGGCAGCCTTGTATGGAGACGACAGCTCTTTGTGGGGGGAGAACATCTTCCTGGGCGACATCATTTTCAGAGATGAGCCTGCATGGGAGCATCGTTATTTACATTTGCACCTCTCAATCATATTTGAAACGCAAACAACTAATAAAAATTGGAATTGTTTGGATCAAATAATGACTCTCAACATCACACTAAAAATAACCACAGTAGAGGTAACTCGAAGAAATATTTTTCCAGAATGAAACCCACAGTTCATAGTTCTCACTGAAACGACAAACAGTGCAAGTGACGTCTAGTAAACGAAAAATACAGAAAAAACTTGAAAAAAAAACAATACTGTCAAGCCTTAATAAAAACATCCCGAACAATTTTACCCGTATATATTTTTTTCCTTCATCTACTTATGGGATATTTCCACACGAATTACAGAGCAGTTCACTTTCACACCACAAACAAAGAAGTTATATCTATGTTACAAGAATCACAAATAAACTTCTACGAACCATTTTTGCGAGGCGATGGCATGTTGCCATTGGCTTTAGCAACGAGTGCAGCAGCCTGCTCAGCCTCCCGCTGCGCCGGCTCCACAACGCTGCTCCGGAACTGCTGCAGCTTGTTCTCGCACTGGCGGACCTTGAGCAGCTGAGCGCGCAGCTCTGACAGCTTCTTGCACTTGTTGAGTTGTAGCCCACCTCCCACAGATGGCTGAAGAAGCACCGTGTTGTTCAAAGTAAGACTTGTAACAAATTCATCTCATAAAAAGAGAATTTAGATATGAATGCCACAATTGTTTATGAGAAAGATACTGTGTAGTATCAGCCTTATTTGAGATGAAAATATTGGATACTTTTTTGCTTTGTAGTTCAATCCTCCAAATGTGGCATACCAAAACATAATTTGGCAAAATAACTATCAAAAGCTACCATTGATTTATTTAGTATAATTATTGATACGATTGGTTTGAAAGAAGACAAACTTCAATAGCGGTTTAAATTGAATTTTGCAATAATTGCCTCTTGGTATGTTAGACTCAACTTTCCGCAATAGAATTTAAAGTGTTTACTGCAGTAGGGTGACCGTTGTGTTAGAAAAAAGAACAACAAAGTGTTATGGTCATTTACATACTACATTCCCGACAACACAAGCAGCCTAATTCAAAAGTAGGCAATAAAGAAATTGACCTCCCATCCCTTCCTTCCCCTGCAACTGTAACTAATTCTCAACACAATGGCTACCAATATGCTTCAGGGATAATAAAATAACTTCAACAACTTGACAAATAGATTAAAAAGTTCGTTCAAGCCTCCTTAACTACAATGAAAAGGCTCAGGAGAGAGAAAGGCACCGTTTAGTATGGAAATAAAGAAATAGGGAATCTATGCATGAGGTGTGCCTGAAACCTTGCACATAAAAACAGAATGATTGAAAAGTAAAATATGAAAAGCAATATAAAAGTGCAATATAAAAGTTGAAAACGAGAGATATAGGTGCTGAAAACAAGACCAGCAAAGGACAGAGTAAAAAATCCATCAAAAACTTTGTATGTATACTTCAGTAAAAGATAGGATTATCTAACCTCCAGCTTGGGACCTCACAGCTTTACCATAGGAGCACTAATTCCTATAGATACAAAAACAATAGTTGTATCCACTTGAGGGATCAACAATTGGACCAACAAATCTTCAGAGTCTCAAAATTTTAGGATCAATTTAATATAATCGTACAATTTAAGGTTCATTTTGAAAAACAATAGAAAACTAGGGCAAACATTCATAGACTAGAACAATTGGTTCAATAGAGTTACACTTGGACAATAACTAATTTATATTATCTGAGTTCTCATTACAACTACAGCAGCACACCTTTTCTTTGTCAGTTTTGTCAGACCCATCATCCATGATGAGCTTCTTACGAGCAGAAGCTCTGGTCGCCAGGGCAGGGATGGACTTGCTAGCTTCTGGGGTGACCACAACATCGTCCATTTCAGCCTTATGTTTCTTGCTTTGGTGGCAGAAACCATCATTGGACATGTCCTGGTAGGAATTGAAAGTAAAACAACACATGCCTTTTGATGAAGTTAAGCATCTTACAAAGCAGACCATAATTCACAGAACTTTGGTGATAGTGGTTTAATCTAATTAGTTTGACTGAAAATCTGGCACACAGAAGGACTGAATAAGAGCATTCTCATTAAACTGTTATTTAAAACTATGAACATTCATCGATTTTTTCACGTAAATAATGTAGATTTGTGTATTGGAGGAACTTTACACTCACACATGGATTGCCAATATATTAACTTTAGCCAGCTACCCCTAACTCCATGCTATTCAGCCTTAGAAAGGAGGTTAAGAAAAGGATTTGATGAATCTTCATGCTTGATAGTCTTGGCACTTTGTTAAGGTTTTTTATTCTAACTCCTACATTTGCAGCATTGAAAAGGTGCTGAATAATCAACCTTTCCACATGGATTTTGCAGGTTTCCTTTGTTCATCAGATTATTAAATAGCTTAAGCCTCCTTAACCAGATAAGACATGTTTGTTCAAGCCTCCTTAACCAGATAACACATGTTGGCTAAAGCCTCCCAATTATAGGAAAAGTCTTCCCAAGAGAGATAGTAGGGAGGCATCATTTGTTATGAAATTAAGGAGATAGGGAATGCGTGCACAAGGTGGCCCCATACCCTGTGCATCGGAACAATAAGATAAACAAAAGTTCATGAACCAAGATGAAAGTAACACGTGCTAAAAAAGAACAGCAATGAATCAAAAAATGATGGTTTATAACATGAAATATTTACATCACAACAAAAAGAAGGCCTACCTAACTTTCAGCTTAGGACCTCTCATCTTTCTCCAGGTAGCACTGCAGTAATTCCCAAAAAAAAAAAAACCCATTACTCTGATGGGTCCTATTCTCATCATATGCCTTTGATCTACACTATTAAGCCAAGAGTGTAGTTTTGTAGACTTGTACCACAAGGCATGATTTCCTGTAAAAATAACTTCTAACTGAATATGGGAATTCACCTACTTAAAATGTCTTACTGGGATCAAATTTAAGACAAAGAAAATTCTCAGGGCATACTTATGATTGGAAGGAGTTAAGAATAAAAAAAACTTCATTCTGCTACATTAAGGACAGCGTCCCCAGTACAGACTTTTTTTTCATTATTGAACCTAGACTTCCTGAAAAGCCAATTAGGACTTCCTGAAAAGCCCTTGGCTTTCCGCATCCAATGAAACCAAAATCATCACTGTAGCTTTAAAACTGTAGGAGGAGATGCATTTTGAAACTGCAAAGTCCATTGTTTACATTATAAGCAAAACAAAGAAACATAAACAATTTTAATTAAAAATTTAAAAAAATGTTGGTTCATGTTAGACCTCTGAAATCATTATAAAGTAATACAGAGACATAGGAAATGGCATAGTAACGTCGCGCCGTGAAGAAAGTGCCAAGGGGGAGGTGTAACAGGATAAAATACCACTTCCCCCTCCCCCCCCCATTCTTCAAACCCCCGTAACGGGCGAACGAGTGAACATTTGAGTCTCATTTTTTCACAGGATGTACCTGACCTCTTACACTTCCTATAGCAGCAATAAGCCCTATTTCTCAAATGGTCTCAAAATCCTGGATTCCTATGGGGGACGCTGTCCTTAAAGTTAATCATTCTGAGGATAAAATACACATGTACACCAAATGTAGATGGATGATTTTATAACAAATGTAGATGGAAAATTTACAAATGAAGTAAACAAGAGAATACAGTATGGCCTATTTCAAGGCCATTTCAATACACAGTATGAGCTGTTAATGAAGTTCTCTTGATCTATCACAAGAAAATATGGCATGATTTACACATAATGTAAGGCCTGTCAAAAGTGTCATTCTTTATTCAGTTGCATAAGTAATGGATAAATATTGAATATCCAAAATAATTGTACATAAATAATTCATATACATAAAATGTTGTTCAGTTCAACCATAGCATTTGCAACACTCCAAAACTAACATACAAATATAGTCAAATTGCACACATGACACCCATGAAATTTTGATACCTGAGTTCTGCTTCTATTCCCAACTGTATTGTTTTCCTCCATGAAACTTTGATAAGTCAGCACAATACCAAATTGCCTCAGAATATAAAAAAATCAGAAAGCAATGGTAATGGAATTCAGTGCACAAGACAAAGGAGGACTTAGAAAGGAAGTGTAGACATAAAAAGAGCATATTATACAATATTCTATGAAATTGTTTGCATGAATGCCTCACATTTTTGGTAGGAGTGCTACAGGCATAGCTTAACTGCTCTGATGTCACTTCAGTTTTGTCCTCTTCCTCCTCCACACAGGCCCTGCTTCTCTTGGTACTTGCTGTAATGCTGGCTCCAGCCTGCAATTAATTTTACCAGATTAGATTATATGTTAGTTTAAGCCTTTCTAACCACTATAAAGTGAGGAAGGAGGGAAGCACCATTTGGCATGGAGATAAAGGAATGTGGACAGTGGAATCTATGCAGAAGGGACATAAAAACAGTAAGCTGCAAAAGAAGTTCATGAAACGAGATAAAAGTTGAAGAAGAAGATGCGACATGCTGAAAAACAGGAGAGCAGTTCAGGGGTAAATGGCCATCAAATTCATCATCAGCATAGCCAGATCATGATGAAATTCCTAAACAGTTTCATAAAATAAAAATCAAAATGGATGTAATTTTATTGTCAAAATCTTGAAAATACCAAAGCAAATTTTTCCTAAAAGATAGTAAAATTTTCCATCCTTAACAGGGAAGCATTTGCACTAGGTATATTAAGATTGTGAAATTAAAACTTACTTCTGTCTCAAGTCCTTGTTCCAACTGATTTTTCTTTGCAACTCTACGAAAAGCATCTTGAATAGTTTCAGATGAATTAACAGTAATCTGTTTCTTTTTTCGAGTAGCACTTTTTACACTCCGTGAAGGCTTTGGTTGTGAAGACTGAGACAATGTAACTACACGCAACTCCGAATCCTGAGAGCTTTCCTTAATTGGAATTACTGTAACATCTTGCGCATGTATAGCTGAGTTGTTTTCAGCTTCGGGAATTATTTCAGCAGATTTTACATTTTTGTCTAACACATCTCGAATACCGCGTTTTGATTTGAAATAGTCACTCAAAGTGGCTTGGGTAGAAGCCATTTCGTTTTTATACAGCCCGTGACGACCAGTCAGAAAAATTATGTTACAGTTTACTAGATCAATAAAAAAAACTTTCAAAATAAACTTGCACTCGCTAGTAAAATCGAGTGGTTAAACTCAAACGTCTTCCGATAGCAAGATGCTATAGTAGCACCTGCACTGTGTTTATTGAAGTTTCGGTAAATCCTCTTCTTCCGTCACACGAACCCTTTCCCGCCGAATGAAGAAACTAAACCTATCATATATCCCGCTAGCATTTTTACTTTTCGCCATGGTCAATTTTGGTGGCAACTATTCATGCGTGATAAATATAGCCTAGTAGAAAATCAGCTCATGAAAGAAATGAGAATTATTTAAATAGTAAAGATCATGGGAAATGAATGAATCTGTAGTCTGCGCTTCAAATCAATGGTTGTGAACATTGAAAACACTCATCTACCGTACTTTTCTTTTAACAACTTATCTAAAATAAGTATGGAAGTAAAATTGCACGCTTATCAACTTTTTTTGCGAATTACATCATCTCGGTAAATGGGATGTTCAGATTAAGGTGTATAATACTTAAGACCGACCACACAATTAACTAAATAACGAACCTACTGCGATGAATATTATTTCATGCAGAGCATATTCTCTTATACTTTGTGCTTAGGCACTTCAGATTATTTTGAAATCGTGCTCATAGTTTTTTATGCCAATTGAATTATAGTAAAAAACAAAAGAGGAGCGATGAATAAATTCCTTGTCTTCGACAGGTGGAACAGCAAGTGGAACAAATAGTTCGAGAAATGGAATGAATTTCAAAGCATTCCAAATACTAGTTATGTTAATTTCCAAATTTTACTTTTCAATTAAAATTCAGTATAAGCCCTAATATAAGTGTACCTTTCCCAGGAGGAGACTAAAACCAAAACAGTAAAAATAGATTGAGAAAAAGAAGAAAAAATTTCAATTTCCGAAAAATTTCATGCATCAAATGCATTTCAACCTGTTTCATTTTAAATATTTTTCAACGTGATTTTTCTGAATTGATGGGCAAACCACAAGTAGCAGACAATATGTTGGAGTAACATTTCCTTATGAATCTAGGCTTAAAGACTCATAGTTTATTAATTAAAAAAATACAATTCGCAAGATAAAAAGAAGAACCAATATAAAAGGGAACATTTTTTTGATAACAAACGTTTCGGAATCTCCGATTCCATCATCAGTGCTGTAAAACAGAATAAAAATCGATAATGAACAAATTGCGAAAAC
>JACJUY010005153.1:5169-15754 GCA_014220935.1 Platorchestia sp. MABIK
GGGCCTTCGCGGGTTGCTTCCTCAGATGACAAAGAGAAGTGGTCCGGGGCGCATGTCTACAATGTGCACTGAACTATACCGGCCCCGCTTCAGGGAAGCTTAATCCTTGACAGCCGGCTTTTTGTGAAGAAATGTTCACCGGAACATAATCTTCGAAACTTTGTGTCGAGGTGAGCATTCTCTTTAACTTTTGTCCTACTTGTCATAAGTTATGTTATTTGCAGCGTGTACTGACCCGTTCAGGGTGTCAGCTAAAGACTATGTTTCCTGTGCCAATTAGTTCTGGAAGTTTCTCGCCGCAGAAGCGGGTTGGCGAGACAATATAGAGAATAAATACAAAAATTAGAATCGAAAACGAATACATAAACTAAATACAGAAAATAGAATCGAAAAAAACATAGCAAATAAATACAGAAACTAGAATCGAAAATAAATGTTGAAAATAAATGAAGAAATAGAACTGAATATACACATAGAAAATAAATACAGAAACTAGAATCGAAAATAAATAAAGAAAATAAATACAGAACCCTGAATCGAAAACAAATACAAAAAATAAGTACAGAAAATAGAATCGAAAATAAATCTAGAAATAAAAAACCAGGAACTAAAATCGAAAACAAATATTGAAAATAGATACCGAAACTTGAATAGAAAACAAATATAGCAAATAAATAAAGAAACTTGATTCAAAAATAAATACAGAAACTAGTATGGAAAATAAATATATATAGAAAATAAATACAGAAATAGAATCGAAAATAAGTATAGACAATATATATAGAAAATAAATTTAGAAAGGAAATACAGAAACTAGAATCGAAAATAAGTACAGAATATAGAATCGAAAAGATACAGAATACATAAAAACAGAAGTTAAAATAGAAAATATACCTAGAAAATAAATACTGAAACTGGAATCGAAAATAAATACAGAAAATAAATAAAGAAATAGAATAGAAAACTAATATAGAAAAAAAATTAAGAAACTAGAGTCGATAATGAATACAGAAACTAGAATCGAAAATAAATATAGAAAATAAATACAGAAACTAGAATAGAATATACATCTATGAAACAAAAACAGATACTAGAATCGAAAACATATCTAAAAAATAAATACAGAAACTAGAATCGAAAATCAATGTTGAAAATGTAAACAAGAACTAAAATCGCAAACAAAAAATGAAAGTATAAACAAAAACTAAAATTGAAAATAAATATAGAAAATAAATAAAGAGATAGAATCGCAAAAAAGTATAGAAAATAAAAACAGAAACTAGAAAAGAAAACAAGTATAGCAAATAAATAAAGAAACTTGATTCGAAAATCAATATAGAAAATTAATACAGAAACAGAATCAAAAATAAATATAAGAAATTATTATAGAAATTAATTATAGAAAACAAATACAGAATCTAAAATCGAAAAGAAATATAAAAATAACAGACAATAGAATAGAAAATACACCTGAAAAACAAAAACAGAAACTAAAATCGAACATAAACATAATAAATAAATGCAGAAACTAGAATCGAAAATAAATCTACAAAAAAAATACAGACACTATAATCGAAAATAAATCTACATAAGAAATACAGAAACTAGAATCGAAAAAAATCTAGTCAAAAAATTCCGAAACAGGAATCGAAAATAGATCTAGGAAATAAAAACAGGAACTTAAATAGAAAATAAATATTAAAAATAAATACGAAAACAAGAATTGAAAATACACATAGAAAGTTAAAACAGTAACAAGAATTGATAAGAAATATAGGATTTAAAAACAGAAACTAGAATCGAAAATACATCGAGAAAATAAATGCAGAAACCGGAATCGAAAACAAATATAAAAAAATAGAATAGAAAACAAATATAGAAAATAAATAAAGAAACTAGAGTCGATATTGAATACAGAACTAGAATTGAAAATAAATGTAGAAAAGAAAAACTGACACTAGAATCGTACATAAATATGAAAAATAAATGCAGTAACATGAATCGAAAATAAATATCAAAAATAAATACAGACACTAGAATAGAAAACCCATATAAAAAAGAAAAACTGAAACTAGAATTGAAAATCAATTTTGAAAATAAATACCGAGACTGGGATCGAAAAAATAAGTAAAATATAAATGCATCAACTTTAATCGGAAATAAATATAGAAAATTAATATAGAAACTAAAATCGACAAGATATATCGGACATATTGACAGAAACTAGAGTAGAAAATACATCTAGAATATAAATACAGAAACTGGATTTGAAAATAAATATAGAAAAAAATAAAGATATAGAACAGAAAACAAATATAGAAAAAAAAGAAACTAGAGTCGACAATGAATAAAGAAACTTGATTCGAAAATAAACATAGAAAATAAATACAGAAACAGAATCGAAAATAAATATAGAAAACATATATAGAGAATAAATATTGAAAATAAACACAGAAACTTTCATCGAAAATAAACCTAGAAAATAACTACAGAAACTAGAGTCGTAATTTAATCTTGAAAATGAATACTCAAATAGAATCATTAATAAGTCAAGAAAATGAAAAAAGGAACTAAAATCGAAAACATATCAAGAAAATAAATCAATACAGAAACTAGAATCGAAAATAAATATAGAAAAAATAAAGAAATAGAAGAGCAAACAAATATAGAAAATGAATACAGAAAGTAGAACAGAAAATGCATCTAAAAAGACAAAACAGAAACTAGAATCGAACATGAACATAAAAAGTAAATGCAGAAACTAGAATCGAAATTCAATATTAAAAATTAATACTGAAACTAGAATCGAAAATAAATAAAGAATATAAATACATCAACTACAATCGGAAATAAATCTATGAAATAAATACAGAAACTGAAATCGAAAATAAATATAGAAAAAAAGACTGACAATAGACTAGAAAATAAATCTAGAAAAAATAACATATGAAAAAGAAAAGCAGAAGCTAGAATCGAAAATTAATCTACAAAAGAAATACAGAAAGTGTAATCGAAAATAAATCTCCAATAGAAATACAGAAACTAGAATCGAAAAACATCTAGTCAAAAAATTCCGAAACAAGAATCGAAAAAAGATCAAGAAAATAAAAACAGGAACTAAAACAAAAAATAAATTTGGAAAAAAATACAGAAACACGAATCGAAAATAAATATAGAAAATAAATACAGAAAAAGAATCGAAAAAAAGTTTGGATATAAAAACAGAAACTAAAATAGATAATACATCTAGAAAATAAAAGCAGAAACTGGTATCGAAAATAAATATAGAAAATAAATAAACAAATAGAATACAAAACAAATATAGCAAATGAATAGAGAAACTTGAGTCGAAAATAAATATAGAAACTAGAATCGAGAGTGAATATGGAAAATAAGTGCAGAAACTAGAATAAAAAAAAATCTACAAAAGAAATACGTAAACTAGAATCGAAAATAAATCTAGGAAAAAATTCCAAAACTAGAATCGAAGGTAGTGTGAAGCCACCCGGCTAAGTGGACACAAACCCTCGATTTTAACGGGCACAAAGTCACATAAATTGCCTAACCCAGACTAGGGTCGGTAACGATTTTAAATAAAGATAATAATTACGCTTATGCAGAGCAAGGTATCAAGAAAGGGTTCTCACCTGTTCGAAAATAACGTTCAGGAGAACTCTTCTCAATAAAGCCGGCTGTCCCAGAACCTCAAGGTCCTGTGGTAGCGAGGAGTTTTAACCGACGACCACCGGAGCGTAAACATTTGAAGTGCTCGGGGCCACGGCTGATGTCTGTCTTACGTGGCAGGCGCTAACGACCGCCGACGTCAACTTGTCCGAATCCGTTGCTGTGACTTGGGACTCGGAACAAGAAGTGTAGACGAGCGTTTAGAGTTTTAAAACGTCTACAACCGAAGATGTGAGGAACCCCCACCATTGCTCGGCTTAGTCGTAAATTATTTGCGTTAATAATCTCAGGCTGATTAATTGGACTGCAGCCCAAGACCCTTTATACTGCGGAAGGCCTTTAAATATTGCCTTACTAAGTTCGCAAAGGACTTCAGCTTTGAGCAATGGCTGGAATTTCGACAATAGATCTGGAATCTAAAAACACAAACTAAAACGTTAAAAAAGGATTGAAAATAAATACGGAAACTATGACCGAAAATAAATATAGCAAATAAAAACAAAAAATTTAGTCGAGAAGAAACATAGAAAATAAAAACGGAAACTAGAATAGAAAATACATCTAGATAATAAAAACAGAAACTAGAATCGAAAATTAATGTAGAAATTAAAAACAGAAACTAGAATAGAAAATAGATATAGAAAATAAAAACAGAAACTAAAATCGGAAATAAATAAAGGAAACAAAAACAGAAAATAGAGTCGAAAAGAAATATAGAAAATAAAAACAGAAACTAGAATAGAAAATACATCTTGAAAATAAATATAGAAACAAGAATCGGAAGGAAATATAGAAAACAAATAAGGTAACAGCATAGAAAACATATATAGAAAATAAATAAAGAAAATAGAGTCAATATTAAATACAAAAACAAGAATCGAAAATAAATGTAGAAAATGAATTCAGAACACTGAATCGAAAACTAATACCAAAAATAAATACAGAAAATGGAATCGAAAATAAATCTTGAAAATTCATACATAAACTGAAATAGAAAATACATCTAGAAAATAAAAACAGAAACCAGAATCGAAAATAATATATAAATTAACAACAGAAACTAGAATCGAAAGTAAATATAGAAAATAAATACAGAAACTTGAATCGAAAAATAAATCTAGAAGAGAAATACAGAAACTACAATCGCAAATAAATCAAAAAAGGAATTTCAGAATCTGTAATCGAAAATAAGTGTAGAAAATAATTACAGAAACTAAAATAAAAAATATATCTAGAAAAAAAAACAGAAACTAGAATCGCAAATAAATCTCGAAAACACATACAGAAATTAGAATCGAGAGTAAATTTTGAAAATAAATACAGAAACTAGAATCGAAGATAAATCTACAAAAAAATACAGAATCTATAATAAAAAACACATATAGCAAATAAATAATGAAACTAGAGTCGAAAATAAATACCGAAACTAGAATCGTAAATAAATATATAAAATTAATAAAGACACTAGAATAGAAAATACATCTAAAATAAAACACGTAAACTAGAATCGAAAATAAATCCAGATGATAAATACAGGCACTAGAATCGAAAATAGATCTAGAAAATAAAAACAGGAACTAAAATCGAAAATAAATACAGAATCTAGAATTGAAAATAAATACAGAAAATAGATGATGAAATAGAATCAAAATAAGGATAGAAAAGAAATACAACAACTAAAATAAAAAGCAAAATTAGCATATGAATGAAAAAACTTGAGTCGCAAATAAATACAGAAACTAGAATCGAAAATGAATCTAAAAAATAAATACAGAAACTAGAATTGAAAGTAAATACAGAAAATAAAAACAGAAGCTAGAATCGAAGATAAATTTACAAAAGAAATGCAGAAACTAGAATCGAAAATAAATCAAGTTAAAAATTCCTAAACTAGAATCGAAAATAGATCTGGCAAATGAAAACAGGAACTAAAATAGATAAATGAATTGAAAATAAAAACAGAAACTAGAATCAAAAATGAATATAGAAAATACATACAAAACCCTGAATCGAAAACAAATACAAAAAATAAATGCGGAAAATAGAATTGAAAAATAATATTGAAAATGAATACAAAAACTAGAATAGAAAATACATCTAGAAAAAAAAACAGAAAATAGAATCGAAAATAAATATTGAACAGAAATACAAAAACTATATTCGAAAATACATTTAGAAAATAAATACAGAAACTAGAATTGAAAATTCGTCTGAAAAAAAAACACAAAATTAGAATCGAAAAGTTATCTAGAAATGAATTCAGAAACTCGATTCGAAAAGATACATAGAAAATGAATACAGAAACTAGAATAAAAATACATATGGAGAAGAAAAATAGAAACTAGAATCAAAAAAATTTTTGAAAAAAATGCAGAAACTAAAATAAAAAAATATACAAAAAAAAAGGAATTTTATTTGAAAATGAATTAGAAAATATGTACAGAAACTAGAATCGACAGTAAATATAGAAAATAAATACAGAAACTAAAATCGAAAAATAATATAGAAAAGAAAAACAGAACCTGGAATCGCAAATAAATCTTGAAAAATTTCCGAAACTAGAATTGAAAATAGATCTAGGAAATAAAAACAGGAACTAAAATATAAAATAAATATAGAACAGAAATCCTGAAACTAGAATCGAAAAGAAATATAAAAAATAAATACAGAAACGAGAATAGAAAATACATCTAGAAAGGAAATCGAAAAAAAAATATGTACAAAAACAAAAATCGAAAATAAACATAGAAAATAAGTACAGAAATTAGAATCGAAAACATATACAAAAAAGAAATACAGAAACTATAATCGAAAATAAATCTAGAAGCCAGAATCAAAAATTAATCTAAAAAAATGAACTGAATTCGAAAACAAATCTAGAAAATGAAAAAAGAAACTGGAATAAAAAGTAGATGAAGAAAATGAACACAGAAACTAGAATAGCAAACAAATCTAACAAAAAAGTAAAGAAACTTGGGTCAAAAATAAATACAGAAACTCGATTCATAAATAAATAGGAAAAATACATACAGAAACTAGAATAGAAAATTCATCTAGAATAGGAAAACAGAAACTAGAATCTAAAAAAATTCCAGAAAATAAATACAGAAACTAGAATAGAAAATACATACAGAGAAAAAAATAGAAACTAGAATCGAAAAAAATAAAACAAAAAATACAGAAACTAGAATAAAAAATATTTAAAAAAAAAATGAATTTTAATCGAAAACGAATCTAGAAAATATGTACAGAAACTAAAATCGACAGTAAATATAGAAAATAAATAAAGAAACTAGAGTCGATAATAAATACAGAAACTAGAATCGAAAATATATATAAAAAGGAATTCAGAACCCTGAATCGAAAACAAATACAAAAAATAAATCCAGAAAATAGAGTCGAAAATAAATCTAGAGAATTAATCCAGAAACTAGAATAGAAAATACATCTAGGAAACAACAACAGAAACTAAAATCGAAAATTAACATAGAAATTAAAAACAGAAACTAGAATCGAATGTAAATATAGAAAATAAAAACAGAAACTAGAATCGAAAAAGAAATCTAGATAAGAAATACAGAAACTACAATAGCAAATAAATCAAGAAAGTAAATACAGAAACTAGAATCGAAAATAAGTATAGAAAATGAAAACATAAACTAGAATAGAACACATATATAGCGAATAGATATAGAAACTTGAGTCGAAAAATAAACAGAAACTCGATTCGAAAAGAAATGTAGAAAATTAATACAGAAACCAGAATAGAAAAGTATCTAGAAAAGAAATACAGAAACTAGAATCGAAAATAAATTGAGAAAGTAAATACAGACACTAGAATCGAAAATAGATCTAGAAAATAAAATCAGAAACTAAAATCGTAAATAAATACAGAATCTTTAATTGAAGATGAATTTAGAAAATAGATAAAGAAATAGAATCGAAAATAAGGATAAAAAATAAATTTAGAAACTAGAATTGAAAGTAAACATAGAAAATAAATACAGACGCTAGAATCGAAGATAAATTCACATAAGAAATACAGAAATTAGAATCTAAAATAAATCTATTTTAAAAAATACCGAAACTAGAATCGAAAATAGATCTGGAAAATGAAAACAGAAACTAAAATAGAAAAATGTATTGAAAATAAATACAGAAAGTAGAATTGGAAACAAATATAGAAAATAAATACAAAACAGTGAATCGAAAACATGGACAATAAATAAATACGGAAAATAGAATTGAAAAAAAATATAGAAAATGAATACAAACTAGAATAGAAAATACACCTAGAAAAAATTCAGAAACTTGAATCGAAAATAAATATTGATTATAAATACAGAAACTATAATCGAAAATAAATCGGGGAAATAAAAACAGAAACTAGAATCAAAAATAAATCTAGAAAATAAATACAGAAACTAGAATTGGAAATTCATCTGAGAATAAAAGCGAAACTAGAATCGAAAATGAATCTCGAAAAAATAACAGAAACTACAATCGAAAATAAATGTAGAAAATCAAAACAGGAACATGAAACGAAAGTAAATACAGAAAATAAAAACAGGGACAGGAATCGAAATAGATCTAGAAAAGAAATACAGAAACTAGAATCGAAAATAAATCTAGAAAAAAATACTGAAATTTGAATCGAAAACAAATACAAAAATATAAACAGAAACTAAAATCCTAAATAATTCTAGAAAATAAATACAGAAACTAGATTCGAAAAAAACTTAGAAAATGCAAACAGAAACTTGAATAGAAAATACATATAGAGAAGAAAAATAGAAACTAAAATCGAAAAAATTTAGAAGAAAATACAGAAACAAGAATTTAAAAATATACAAAAAACAAGAATATTAATCGAAAATGAATCTAGAAAATATGTACTGATACTAGAATCGACAGTAAATATAGAAAATAAATACAGAAACTAGAATCGAAAATGAATCTAGAAAAAAAAACAGAAACTGGAATCGAAAATAAATCTATAAAAGATATCCAGAAACTAGAATCGAAAAGAAATAAAAAAAATATATACAGAAACTAGAATAGAAAATGCATCTAGAAAATATACACATAAACTAGAATCGAAAATAAATATAGAAATAGAATCGAAAAAAAAATAAAAGAATAAATACAAAAACCAAAATCGAAAATAAAAATGGTAAACAAGTATAGAAATTCGAAGCTAAAACATATACAAAAATAAATACAGAAACTATGGTCGAAAATAAATCTAGAAATAAATACAAAAACAAGAATCGAAAATAAATCTAAAAAAAAGAACTAAGATCGAAAACAAATCTAGAAAATAAATACAAAAACTGGAATAAAAAATAGATCAAGAAAAAATATACAGAAACTAGAATCGAAAAGAAATACAGAAAATAAGTACAGACACTAGAATAGAAATACATCTAGAAAAGAAAAACAGAAACTAGAATCTAAAATAAATCTCGATTTTAAATACATAAACTGGAATCATTAATGAATCATGAAATGAAAAATGGAACTGAAATCGAAAATTTGTCAAGAAAATAAATGCAGAAACTAGAATCGAAAGTAAATATAGAACATAAATACATAAACTAGAATAGAAAGTACATCTAGAAATAAATACCAATTAGAATCGAAAACAAATATTGAAAAAAAAATAATGAAACAGAACAGAAAATAAATATAGAAAATAAATTAAGAAACTAGAGTAGAAAATACATCGGAAAAAGAAAAACAGAAACTTGAATCGAACATAGATTTGGAAAATCAATACTGAAACTTGAATCGAAAATAAATCTACAAAAGATAAACCGAAACTAGTATCGAAAATAAATCTAGTGAAAAATTCCGAAACTGGAATCGAAAATAAATCTAGAAAATAAAAACAGGAACTAAAATTAAAATAAGTGTTGCAAATTATTTCAGAAACTAGAATCGAAAAGAAACATTGGACATGCATACAGATACTAGAATAGAAAATACATCTAGAAAAGAAAAACACAAACTAGAATCGAAAAAATATTGAAAATGAATACTGAAACAAGAATTGAAAATAATTATAGTATATATGTACAGAAACCAAAATCGAAAATGAATGTTAAAAATAAATTCAGAAACTTTTATCGAAAATAAATCTAGGAAATAAATACAGAACTTGAATCAAAAATAAACATAGAAAATAAATACAGAAACTAGAATAAAAAATACATCTGAATAAAAATAACGAAACTAGAACCGGAAATTATTCTAGAAATTAAATACAGAAACTACAATGAAAATAAATCTGGAAAAAATACAGAAATTAGAATCGAAAACAAATAAAAAAATTAAAACGGAGACTAAAATCGAAAATAATTCAACAAAATAAATACAGAATCTCAATTCGAAGTGAATTATTGAAAATGAATACAGAAACTAGAATAGATAATACATATAGAGAAGAAAAATAGATACCCTAACGAAAATAAATCTAGAAAATAAAAACATTAACTAAAATCGATAATGAATCTAGAAAATAAATACAGAAACTGGAATCGAAAATAAATATAGAAAATCAATACAGAAACTAGAATAGAATATAACTATTTATATATTGATACGCTTAAAACTAAGTTCGTGGGTAACGCTCCACGTACAATAGTCTGGATAGGATAGGATAGGTAGGTTAGGTCAGGATATTTGATATTTTTTATAACTTCTTTTTTAATAATATTTTATTCATATATTACTTTTGCATTTTATTCGTATCACGTTTAATTTTTCATTTAAATTTTATCTAATTTTTCATATAAATATTAATTTTCATGTTTGTTCATATTGAAATTTTTCATATATCATTTGTTTTATATGTGATTTTTTATTTTTTTTATCAATCATTTTATTATGTTTTATACTT
>JACJUY010005153.1:17759-46866 GCA_014220935.1 Platorchestia sp. MABIK
GATTCGAAAAAAAAATACAAAATGAATACAGAAACTAGTATCGAACATAAATCTAGAAAATTATTACAGAAACTAGAATCGAAAGTAGTTATAGAAAATATATGCAGAAACTAGAATCGAACATAAATCTATAAAAGTAAAACAGAAACTAAAATCGAAAATATGTCTGGAAAATAAAAACAGAAACTAGAATCGAAAAAAAATATAAAAAATAAAAACAAACAATAGAATCGAAAAGAAATATAGAAAATAAAACATAAATATGAATAGAAAACAAATCTAGAAAATAAATACAGAAACTATAGTCGAATACAAATCTAGGAACTAAAAACAGAAACTAGAATCGAAAATAAATATAGAAAATAAAAACAGACAATAGAATTGAAAATAAATTTAGAAAATAAATAAAGAAACTAGAATAGAAAATACATCTTGACAAAAAACACTGAACCTGTAATCGAAAATAAATATTGAAAATAAATACAAAAAATTTATCGAAAATAAATCAGGGATATATATACAGAAACTAGAATTGAAAATGAAAATAGAAAATGAATAGAGAAACTTGAATTAAAAATTCTTCTGGAAAAGAAAAACAGAAACTAAAATCGAGAATTATTCGAGAAAATAAATACAGAAACTACAATCCAAAATAAATCTAGAAAATAAAAACAGGAACTAAATTCGAAATAACCTAGAAAGTAAATACAGAAACTAGACTCGAAAGTAAATATAGAAAAAAAATACAGAAACTAGAATAGAAAATGTGTCTAGAAAAGAAAAACAGAAACTTGAATCGAAAATCGAAAAGTATAGAAAATAAATACAGAAACTAGAAAAGAAAACAAACACAGCAATTAAAAAAAATAAACTGGAGTCGAAATATATACAGAAACTCGATTCGGAAAAAAAATATAGAAAATAAATACGGAAACTCGATTCGAAAACAAATAAAGAAAATAAATATTGAAACTAGAATCGAAAGTAATTATAGAAAATAAATACAGAAACAAGAATCGAAAATAAATCAAGGAAAATTATTCCGAAACTAGAATCGAAAATATGTCTGGAAAATGAAAACAGGAACTAAAATAGAAAAACGTATTGAAAATAAAAACAGAAACTAGAATCAAAAATGAATATAAAAAATGAAAACAGACAATAGAAGCGAACATAAACATGAAAAATAAATCCAGAAACTAGAATTGAAAATAAATCTACAAAAGAAATATAGAAACTAAAATCGAAAAGGTATATAGGATATATAAACAGAAACTAGAGTAGAAAATACATCTAGAAATAAATACAGAAACTGGATTTGAAAATAAATATAGAAAATAAATAAAGATATTGAACAGAAACATAAATAGAAAAAAAAAGAAACTGGAGTCGATAATGATTAAAGAAACTTGATTCGAAAATAAACATAGAAAATAAAAACAGAAACAGAATCAAAAATAAATATAGAAAACAAATATAGAGAATAGATATTGAAAATAAACACAGAAACTATAATCGAATATAAATCTAGGAAATAAATGCAGAAACTAGAATCGAAAATAAATCTAAAAAATAAAAACAGACAATAGAATCGAAAACAAATATAGAAAATAAGTAAAGAAATAAAATAGAAAACAAACATCGCAAATAAATGAAGAAACTAGAGTCGATAATAAATACAGAAACTAGAATCGAAAATGAATATTGAAAATAAATTCTGATTTCTGAATCGAAAACAATTGCAAAAAATAAATACAGAAAATAGAATTGAAATGAATGCAGATAATGAATACAGAAACTAAAATAGAAAATACATCTAGGAAAAAAAACAGAAACTAAAATCGAAAACAAATACAGAAAAGTACTTGTTGATTTTCGTTTCGGGAAACGTAATCTTCATAAAAACAGAATAATCAAGGAGAGTAAAATCATCATTCATGAAGTCTTCTTTATAAAAATAGAGCTTGCGAGTAAAAACTATATTCATCTTCAGTATCTGGAACAACAATAAAAATTCACAAATTATAGCAGCAGGGTATTTAAACATTGAAAAAGTAATACAAGATTAAATGTGAGTCCTAATTTAAAATATTCAGAGGTGCAGACGAATCTGCTTCATTTAACGTAGGCCTAGTATGGTGAATAAGTATACTTTCTAACAAACGAATATCTAGTTTATTGCTATGGCCTATAATTTCGAAACAATTTTCAGTGATTGGGTGGTCAGCTGCATGAGAGTGGTCTCTTATACTGCTGTGCAAAGTGTTGGTGGTAGCTCTCCCAGTACGTACTGACACCCCTCTATACTCTGCTATGCGCGTCACCAAGTGGCGAGTCGTCTCCCCACAATATGTAGCATTACACTGGCCACACTTATATATATAGACGACGCAACTTTGCAGGAACTCAGGCATCCTATCAGCAAATCGGAAAAAACTGCCAACACTGAGCCTATTGCGAAAAATAAATCTAGGATTTATTTGTGGATAATATTTAGTGATTAGTGTTTTTATTTCGTTCTTTACATAGCGATTGGAAAACATGGACAGATGTGGTAAAGACACGTACAAAATTTTTTTCGGCACATCAAAATTAGCCATCTTTCGCACACGGTGAAAGTCAATTGTCCTCAGAAAAAAATTTTCGATTAAAAAAAGGGGAAATGAATTTTTGCAAAAATATGAACGTAAAAATTCTAGCTGTGTTGAAAAAGAGTCATACGTCGAACAAATTTTAAAGGCTCTATCTACAAGGCAAGAAATAAGATTGCACTTGAAGTTAAAATTAATTGCACTCTAATATTTCATTCCTAAGCCAGTGTTCGTTAATTTATGAAATACGGTAGTGTTGAACGAGTTAACAGTTTTTTCTATGCAGACGTCTAACAAATTGAGTTTATTAAGTTTTTCGTTTGCATGCGTGAATTTTATTGAGGGATGTTTATGATTCAAGTGGTTTAAGAATAATGCAATGTGACTAACATCCCTAAATAAAACAAAAGTATCGTCAACATATCTCCGATAGAACACAGGCTTGAACAAACTTGGACACTCGTTCAGCCAAACCTGTTCATGATGAGATAGAAATATATTAGCCAAAGTGGGTGAAACGCAGTCCCCCATTGGGGCACCATCGCTTTGTGAATATAAGTTGCCGTCAAACAAAAATAGATTATCTTTCGTGCATAATTCCAACAGTTTCTTGAAACTCTGTCTATCAAAACCAGTGAATCTGTCATTGTTGGTAAATAGTTTTAACAATACTATTTCAATTGTCTCATTCACAGGAATATTTGTGAAAAGGGATACAACGTCAAAACTTGCCATGACATAGTTCTTATTCGGCATTGAACAAATTTCACGCACAAATAAAAAAGAGTCTTTAATAGTATAGCAATTATTTGAAATCTGAGTCAAAAGAGAGACTAAAAACTTTGATAATTTGTAGTTAGATGCGCCAATGGTTGATAAAATCGGTCTTAGAGTATGTGGATTTTAGGCAAACCGTACATGATCCCAAATTTACCACCAGATGTTTTCAGCATCTTTCTCAAATCTTCTGAAATAATGCCCTTCGAGTAAATATTGTCAATAAATCCATTTACTTTACCTTCTATTTTGAACAAAGCCTGTTTCAAATCACCAGTACAAGGAATAAATTTTGATGAATCGGCCAATAGAGTTTTCATTTTTGACAAATAGGAGTTACGCGCTAAAATGACTACACCGTTTCCCTTATCCGGTCTCGTAACAATGATAGTTCTATCTCTCCGCAGAGTTTTTAGGGTGCTGATCATTGACCGATGGCGAGCTGATAAACTACTGCGAAATGAGTAATACAATGTGAAGGCGACATTTTTTATAGGTGATCGAATGTAGTTTACAGAATCCTCATTTACGTTATAAATTGAATTCTCCCTCAGCAAACCATAAAACTTTTCAAATGCCAGGAAATGCTGTGAAAAACTCAACTTCAATGGTGCGAAGAAAAATTTCAAGCCAAGACTCAGTAAATTCTTTTCATTGTCAGTTAGTATTCTATCTGATTTGTTGAAAATGATTTGATCAGGCTTGAGAGAATCGTACTGCCAGGTCAATCCTAAATTAAACAATTTCCTATTTGAAGTTCTAACGTACATGATATTTTTCTTTTCCATACCTGACTCTGCGTAAGTCGTAAAATGATTGAAGTCCAACAAGGAGGTGTGCTGCCTAAACTCTTATCGTGCCGCACTAAAATGAGAACGCAACGATGCCCGTAGTTGGAATTTCTTGTCTATTTCCTCGTTGAGAAGTCTCTTTTGGTAGATGAGGTAGGTCCGTCCTCTTTGCAGGTCACGGTTGTACAGTTTAAATCTTATAAACTTAGGGGTAAGGCCATTTGTACGGCAAGTTTCCAAAAATTCGAGGTCTCTGCTGCATTTGTGAAGTTTAACGCCAAGACTTTCGTAAAGGCGGAATATTGTGAGACCTTCCTCGCCATATCTTTCCCTTAGAATAGTACTTATTGATTTTCGTTTCGGGAAACGTAATCTACATAAAAACAGAATAATCAAGGAGGGTAAAAACATCATTCATGAAGTCTTCTTTATAAAAATAGAGCTTTCGAGTAAAACTATACTCATCTTCAGTATCTGGAACAACAATAAACATTCAAAAATTATAGCAGAAGGGCATATAAACATTGAAAAAGTAATACAAGATTAAATGGGAGTCCTAATTTAAAATATACAGAGGTGCAGACGAATCTGCTTCATTTAACGTAGGCCTAGTACGGTTAATAAGTATACTTTCTAACAAACGAATATCTAGTTTATTGCTATGGCCAATAATTTCGAAACAATTTTCAGTGGTTGGGTGGTCAGCTGCGTGCGAGTGGTCTCTTATATTAAATAAAAACGTAAACTAGAATAGAAAATAAATCTAGAAAATAAAAACAGACAATAGAATCGAAAATAAATATAGAAAATAAATAAAGAAATAGAATAGAAAACAAACATAGAAAATAAATGAAGAAACTAGAGTTGATAATAAATACAGAAACTTGAATCAAAAATAAATATTGAAAATAAATACAGATTCCTGAATCGAAAACAATTACAAAAAATAAATACAGAAAATAGAATTGAAATGAATATAGATAATGAATACAGAACCTAAAATAGAAAATACATCTAGGAAAGAAAAACAGAAACTAAAATCGTAAACATATATAAAAATAAATGCAGAAACTAGAATCGAAAATAGATATTGAAAATAATTACAGAAACTAGAATCGTAAAAAAATCTAGAAAATAAATATTGAAACTAGAATCGAAAATAAATTAAGAAATTCAATACACAAACTAGAATCGAAAATAAGTATAGAAAATAAATACAGAAACTAGAATAGAAAACAAATATAGCAAATAAATAACGAAACAGGAGTCGAAATAAAAACAGAAACTCGATTCGAAAAGCCAAAATAAATCTGAAAATTAAATACAGAAACTAGAATCGAAAGTAGATATAGAAAATAAATACAGAAACTAGAATCGACGATAAATCTACAAAAGAAATACAGAAACTGAAATAGAAAATACTTATAGAAAATAAATACAGAAACTAAAATCGAAAAAAAATCTAGAAAATACCTACAGAAACTAGAACCGAAAACGAAAATAGAGAATTAATACAGAAAATAGAATAAATAATTCTTCTGGAAAAAAAATGAGACTAGAATTGAAAATAAATCTAGAAAAGAATACAGAAGCAACAATGGAAAATAAATCAAGAAGAAAAATAAATCAGAAGAAGAATAAATCAAGAAAAAGTATACACAGCAACAAGAATCGAAAGTAAATATAGAAAATAAATACAGAAACCAGAATGGAAAATATATTTAGAAAAGAAAAACAGAAACTAGAATCGAAAATTATTCTAGAAATAAAAAGAAAATTAGAACCGAAAGAAAATATAGAAAATAAATACAGAAAATAGAATAGAGAATCCATATTGAAAAATAATACAGAAACTAGAATCAAAAATAAATCTAGAGAAGAAATACAGAAACTAGAATAGGAAACAAATATAGCAAATTAAAAAAAAACTTGAGTCGATATAAATACAGAAACTCGATTCGAAAGAAATATAGAAAATAAATACAGAAACAAGAATAGAAAATATATCTAGAAAAAAGAAACCAGAATCGAAAATAAATCTAGAAAATAAAACAAAAACTCGAATCGAAAATAAATAAAGAATTCTAAAACAGGAACTAAAATCGAAAATGAATCTAGAAAATAAAAACAGAAACTAGAATCGAAGGTATGTATATAAAATAAACAGAGAAACTAGAATCAGAAATAAATCTAGAAAATAAAACAGAAACTAGAATCGAAAATAAATCAAGTAAAAAAATTCCAAAACTAGAATCGAAAAAAGATCTGGAAAATAAAAACAGGAACTGAAATCGGAAATAAAGAATGATATTAAAACAGAAACGGGAATTGAAAATAAAAATAGAAAATAAGTAGAGAAACTAGAATCGAAAATAAATCTAGCATCCGAAAACAGGTACTAAAATCGAAAATAAATACAGAAAATAAATACAAACACTAGAATCTAGAGTATATATATAAAATAAACTAAGAAACTAGAATCGAAAACACATCTAGAAAAGAAATACAGAAACTAGAATCGAAAATATATCAAGAAAAGAAATGCAGACATTAGATGAGAAAACAAATATAGTAAATATATGAGGATACAAGAGCCGAAAGTAAATACCGAAACTAGAATCGAAAATAAATTAAAAGAGTAAATACGGAAATTAAAATCAAAATTATGTATAGAAAATAAATACAGAAACTAGAATCTAAACACAAATACAGCAAATAAATAAAGAAACTTGAGTCAAAATAAATACAGAAACTCGGTTCGAAAAGGAATATAATAAATAAATACAGAAACTCGATCCGAAAAGAAATATAGAAAGTAAATACAGAAACTAGAATCGAACATAAATCTACAAAAGAAGTGCAGAAACTAGAATCGAAAGTAAATCTATTAAAATATTTCCGAAACTAGAATCGAAAATAGATCTGGAAAATGAAAACAGCAACTAAAATAGAAAAAAGGATTGAAAATAAATACAGAAACTAGTATCGAAAATGAATAAAGAAAATGAAAACAGACAATAGAATCGGAAAGAAATATAAAAAATAAATACTGAAACTAAAATAGAAAATACATCTAGAAAATAAATACAGAAACTAGAATCGATAATATATATAGAAAATAAATAATGAAATAGAAACGAAAATAAACACAGAAAATAAATAAAGAAATACAATCGAAAGTAAATATAGTAAATAAATACAGAAATAGAATCGTAAATTACTATAGTAAATATATACAGCAACTAGAATAGAAAACAAATATAGAAAATAAATAATGAAACTAGGTCGATAATAAATACAGAACCCTGAATCGAAAACAAATCCCAAAAAATTAATCCAAAAAAAGAAACGAAAATAAATCTTGGAAATAAACGCAGGAAATATAATTGAAAATTAATTTAGAAAAAAGGTCAAAAAAACAATGAAATTGCATCGAAAATATATATATAGAAATAAATACAAAAACTAGAATAGAAAACAAATACAAAAAATAAGAGAAGAAAACGTAATAGAAAATAAATCTAGAGAATAAAATAAGAAACTAAAATCGAAAATGAATCTAGAAAATAAATCAAGAAACTATAATCGAAAGTAAACATTGAAAATAAATACAGAAACTAGAATCGAAAATAAGTCTAGAAAAGAAATACAGAAACTAGAATCGGAAGTAATTCAAGAGAAAAGATTCCGAAACTAGAATCGAAAATAGATCTTGAAAATAAAAACAGGAACTAAAATCGAAAACAAACATTAAAAAATAAATACTGTAACTAAAATCGAAAATTAATCTCGCAAATAAATACAGAAACAATTATCTAAAATGAATCTAGAAAACAAATACAGAAACTATAATCGAAAATAAACATAGAAAATAAATACAGAAACAGAATCGAAAATATGTATAAAAAATATATAAACTTAAATAGCATACAAATCAAGAAAATAAATAAAGAAACTAGAGTCGATAATAAATACAGAAACTGGAATCGAAAATAAATCAGAGAAATAAATACAGAACGCTGAATCGAAAACATGTACAAAAAATACAGAACACTGATTCGAAAACATATACAAAAAATCCAGAAAATAGAATCGGAACTAAATCTAATAGATAAAACAGAAAATAGAATCGAAAATTAATCTAGAAAAGAAAAACAGAAACAACAATCGAAAATAAATCTAGAAAATAAATACAGAAACTAGAATCGGATATATACCTAGAAAATCAAAACAGGAACTAAAATCAAAAAAAACAAATGAAAATAAATACAGAAACTAGAATAGAAATAAAGTATAGCAAATAAATAAAAAAACTAGAGTCGAAAATAAATACAGAAACTGCAATCGAAAATAAATAAAGAAAAAAATACAGAAACAATAATCGAAAATAAATCGAGCAAATAAAAACAGGAACTAAAATCGAAAAGAATTTAAAAAGTATGTACAGAATCAAAAATTGAAAGTAAATACAGAAAATAAATACAGAAACTAGAATAGAAAATATATCTAGAAATATATCCAGGACGAGGACCAGGACGAGGACCAGGACGAGGACCGGGACGAGGACCAGGACGAGAACTCTTTCGAGGACCAGGACGAGGACCAAAAAGAGGACCAGGACCTCTACCAGGACAAGGATTAAGACCATTGCAGGAAAAGGACTAGGACTAGGACCTGGACCTGGATCAGGAAAAGGACGAGGACCAGGGTGAAGACCAGAACGAGGAACAGGACGAGGTCCAGGACGAGGATTAGGACGAAAACCGAGACGAGAACATGGACGAGGACCAGGATGAGGAACAGTACGTGGACCAGGACGAAAACCAGGGCGAGGACCAGGGCCAGGATCAAAACGAGGACCAGGACGAGGACTAGAACGAGGACCAGGACGAAGACTAGGACGAGAACCTGGACGAGAACCAATGCGTGGACCAGGGCGAGGACCAAGTCGAGGACCAAGACGAGGACCAGGACGAGGACCAGGACCATGACGAGGGTAATGACGAGGACCAGGACGAGGACCAGGACGAGGACGAGGACCAGTACGAGGACCAGAACCACTAGAAGGACCAAGACCAGGACCAGGACCAGGACCAGAATCAGGACCAGGACCTGGAGCAGGACAAGGACCATGGCCAGGACCATGAAAGGGACCAAGACCAGGACCAAGACCAAATCCAAGACCAGGACAAGGACGAGGACGAGGACGAGGAAAAGGACAAGGACGAAGACGAGGACTAGGGCTAGGACTAGGACTAGGACGAGGACAAGGTCGAGGTCCACGACGAGGACCCGGACGAAAACCTGGACGAGGATATGGACGAGGACCAGGACGAGGACCAGGACGAGGACCAGGACGAGGACCAGGACGAAGACTTGGACGAAGACCAGGACCAGGATCAGGACGAGGACCAGGGCGAAAACCAGGTCTAGGACCAAGACGAGGACGAGGACTGAGACATGGAAAAGACGAGAACCAAGACGAGGACCACAAGGAGGACCAGGGCGAAGGCGAGGACCAGGACAAGGACCACAATGAGGACTAAGACGAAGACGAGGACCAGGACAAGGACCATGACTAGGACTAGGTCTAAGACTTGGACAAGGGCTCTGACCAAGGCTAGTACTAGAAATAGGACTAAGACTAGTACTGGGACTAGGACTAAGACTAGGACTAGGACAAGGAATAGGAACAGGACGAAGGCCAGGACCAGGAATAGGACCAGTGTGAAAATTAGGGAGAGAACAGGGCGAGGACCAGGACGAGGACCAGGACGAAGACCAGGACGAGGACCAGGACGAGGACCAGGACGAGGACCAGGACGATGACCAGGACGAGGTTCAGGACAAAGACCTGGACAAGGACCTGGACCAGGACCAGGATCAAGACCTGGACCATGACCAGGAATAGCATCAGGAGGAGAACAAGGAACGGAACCAGGACCAGGACCAAAATTAGGACCAGTACCAGGACGAGGAACAATACGACGATCCGGACAACACCTGGACGGGGACCAGGACGACACCAGGACGAGGACCAGGACGAGGACCAGAACAAGGACAAGAACTGCGACCAGGGCCAAGATAAGGACCAGGACTAGGACCAGCACCAGGATCAAGACCGGGACGAGGACCAGGGCGAAAACCAGAACGAGGACCAGGTCCAGGGCCGGGACGAAAACCACGACGAGGACAAGAACAAGAACCAGGACGTGGAAAAGGGCGAGGACCAAGACGAGAACCAGGACGCGGACTTGAACGAGGACCAGGACGAGGACCAGGACGAGGTCCAGGACGAGGACCAAGTCGAAGACGAGGACTGAGACGAGGAAAATGACGAGGACCAGAACGAGTACCAAGACGAGGACCACCACGAGAACAAGAAAGATGACCAGGATGAAAATCAGGACGAGGACCATGACGAGGATCAGGACGAGGATTGGAACGGGGATCTGGACGAGGACCAGGACGAGGACAAGGACGAGGACCAGGACGAGGACCAGAACGAAGACCAGGACGAGGATCCGGGCGAGGACATGGACAAGAACCAGGACGAAGACATAGACGAGGACCAGAGCGAGGACCTGGGCAAGGTCCAAGAAAAAGACCGGCACCTGGACCAGGACCAAGACCAGGTCAAGGACCAGGAGCAAAAGCAGGACTAGGACAAGGACCAGGACCAGGACCAGTACCAGGTCCCGGACATGGACCAGGATCATGACCAGGACCAACACCATGACAAGGACTATGACCAAAACCAGGACCCGAACCAGAACCAGCACCAGATAAAAGACCAGAACCAAAATCAGGACCGGACCAGGACAAGAACCAGGAAGAAGACCAGAACTAGGACCACGACCAGAACCATTACAAGGACCTAGACCAGGACCAAGACCTGGACCAGGACCAGGGCATGGGCCAGGTTCAGGACCAGGACCAGGACCAGGAAGAGAACCTGGACGAGGTCCAGGACGAGAACCTGGATGAGGACCAATACGAGGATCAGGACGAGGACCGGGACTAGGACACGGACTTGGACCAGGACCAGGACAAGGACCAGGACCAGGAACAGGAACGAACCAGGACCAGAACCTGAACCAGGACCAGGACCAGGACCATGACCATTATCAGGGGACCAGGACCAGGACCAACCAGCACGAGGACAAGGACCATGACCAGGACCAGGACCAGGACCAGGACCATGACTAGGACCACGACCAGTACCAGGACCTGGACCACGACGAGAACCAGGGCGAAGAACAGATCGAAGACCAGGAATGGGACAAAGACCAGGATCAGGACCAGGACCAACAACAGGACTAGGACCAGGGCAAGGGCCAGGACCAGGACCAGGAATAGGACCAGGAATAGGACCAGGATCAGGACCAGGACTAAGACCAGGAACAGGACTTAGACCAGGGCAAGGGCAAGGACTAGGACCAGGTCCAGGACCAGGAAAAGAACCACGACCAGTACCAGGACCAGGTCCAGGACCAGGCCCGGGACCATGAACAGGAGCAAGACTAGGACAAGGACCAGGACCAGGACCAGGTTCAGGACTTGGACCAGGATCAGGACCAGGACCAGGACCATGACCAGAACTTTGATAAAAACCAGGACCAGGACCAGAACCAGCACCAGGTAAAAGACCAGAACCAAATCCAGGACACGGACCAGGACCAGGACGAGAACCTGGAAGGAGACCAGGACGAGGACCAGGACCAGGACGAGGACGAGGACCACAATGAGGACCAGGACGGAGAAAGGACCAGGACCAGAACGATGACCAATGCGAGGCCCAGAGCGAGGACCAGGTCTAGGACCAGGGCTAGGACCAGGATGAGGACCAGGGCGAGGAATAAGACGAGGACCTGGACAAGGTCCAGGACGCGAACCAGGACGAAGACCAGGACCAGGACAAGGACCAGGACCAGGAACAGGATCAATACCAGGACCTGAACCAGGACCAGGACCATGACTTTTATCATGGGATCAAGATCAGGACCAACTAGTACGAGGACCAGGACCAAGACCTGGACCAGGACCAGGACCAGGACCATGAGTAGGACCACGACCAGGACCAGGACCAGGACGAAAACCAGGGCGAAGAACAGATCAAGGACCAGTAATGGGACAAAGACCAGGATCATGACTAGGACCAAGAACAGGACTAGGACCAGGGCAAGGGCCAGGACCAGGAATGGGACCAGGACCAGGAACAGGACCAGGACCAAGACCAGGAACAGGACTTGGACCATGGCTTGTTCAAGGACTAAGACCAGGTCCAGGACCAGGAAAAGAACCAGGACAAGGTCCAGGACCAGGTCCAGGACCAGGTCCAGGACCAGGTCCAGGACCAGGTCCAGGACCAGGCCCAGGACCATGATCAGGAGCAGGACTAGGAAAAGAAACAGGAAAAGACTAGGACCAGGGCAAAGACCAGGACCGGAACTAGAACCAGGAAAACGTTCAGGACCACGACGAGAACCAGGGCTAAGAACAGGACGAGGTCCAGGACGAGGTCCAGGACGAGGTCCAGGACGAGGTCCAGGACGAGGACCAGGGCGGGGACCAGGGCGATGACCTAGACGAGGACCAGGACAAGGACCAGGACGATTACCAGGACGGAAAAAATGACACGGACCAGAACAAGGATCAGTTTGAGGTCCAGGACGAGGACCAGGGCGAGGACCAAAACGAGGACCAGGATGAGGACCAGGACCAGGACGAGTACCAGGACGAGCACAATGACGAGGACCTGGACAAGGACCAGCCAGAGGACCATAACGTGGATCAGGGAAAAGTTCAGGACGAGGACCAGAGCGAAGACCCGAGCGAGGACCAGGACGAGGACCAGGAAGAAGACCAGGACAAGGACCAGGACGAAGACGAGGACCTGGACGAGGATTAGCACGAGGACCTGGAACAGGACGAGAACCAGGACTAATACCAGGACCAGGACTTGGACCTTGACCAGGACTAGGACTAGGACCAGGACCAAGATCAGGCCGAGGACGAGGACTGAAACGAGGACGAGCACATCGACTACGACGAGGACTTTGACTAGAACTCGAACCAGGACAAGGAGCAGGACGAGGACCTGGACACGGAGAAGGATGATGACCAAGTACGAAGACCATGACAAAGACCAGGACCAGTACCAGGACAAGGACCAGTACCAGGACAAGGACCAGTACCAGGAAAAGGACCAGTACCAGGACCAGGACAAGGACTGTTACGAGGACAAGCACGAGGGCCAGGATGTGGACCGGGACAAGCACATGGACGAGGACCAGAACGAGGACCAGCAAGAAGACCAGGACGGAAACCAGGACTAGGAATAAGACGAGGACCAGAGCGAGGACCAAGGCGAGGACCAGGACGGGAACAAGAACGAGGACCAGGACGATGACCAGGACGATGACCAGGAAGAGGACCATGACGACGACCAGGACGAGGAACAGGATGAAGACGAGGCCCTGGACTAGGACTAGGACGAGGACCATGACGAAGACCATTATGAGGATCAGGGCGAGGACCAGCAAGAGGACCTGGACGATAACCGGGACGAGGATCTGGACGCGGACGCGGAGGTCCTGGACAGAGACCAGGACCAGTACCCTGACCATTTCCAGGTAATGGTCACGGTACTGGTCCTGGTCCTGGTCCTGATACTGATCATGGCCCTTGCCCTGGTAATGGTCCAGGTTTTTGTCCTGGTCAAGGTCCTGGTCATGGTCCTGGCCCTGGTCCTAGTTCTGGTCCTAGTTCTGGTCCTGGTCTTGGTCCTGGTCCTGGTCCTGGTCCTGGTCCTGTTCCAGGTAGTGGCAGGAACAGGACGAGAACCAGGACCAGGATCAGGAGCTGGACCAGGACCAGAACCATGACCAGGACTAGACCCTGGAATAAGACCAGGTTCAAGACCAGGACAAGGGCCTGGACCAGAACCAGGACCATGACGAAGTCGAGGACGGGGATGAGGACAAGGACTAGGACGAAGACGAGGACTATGACTAGTACTAGGACTAGGAATAGGACTAGGACTAGGACCAGAACAAAGACCAGGACCAGAACGAAAACCAGGACCAGGATCAGGACCAGGACCAGGACCAGGACCAGACCAAGGACCAGGACCAAAACGAGGAACAGGACGAGAACCAGGACCAGGATCAGGACCAGGACCAGGACCAGGACCAGGACAAGGGAAAGGACCAGGACCAGGATCAGAACCAGGGAGAGGACCAGTACCAAGACCAGGAAAAGAACCAGGACATGGACCAGGACAATGAACGAAACCAGGACCAGGACCAGGAACAGGACCAGGACCAGATTGAGGACCAGGATCAAGATCAGGACCAGAACCAGGACCAGGTCCTGGACCAGGGCCTGGATCAGGACCAGGATCAAGACCAAGATCAGGAACAAGAAAAGGACTAGGACCAGAACCTGGACCAGGTCCAGGACCAGGACCAGGACTAGTACCAGAACTAGGCCCAGGGCGAAGACCAGGGCGAGGACCAGGGCGAGGACAATGACGAGGACCAGGACGAGCTACAAGACAAGGACCAGGACATGGACCAGGACCAGCCTATGGACGAAGATCAGAACGAGGACCAGGACGATTGCCAGGACGAGGACCATGACTAGGACCAGGACGAGGACCAGGACAAAAACCATGGCGAGGACCAGATCGAGGACTTGGGCGAGGACCAGGACGAGAACCAATACGAGGACCAGGACGAAGACCAGGACAAGGACCGGGGCGAGGACCAGGGCAAGGACCAGGGTGAAAACCAGAGCGAGGATCAATGTGAGGATCAGGACCAGGACCAAGACGAGGACCAGGAATCGGACCAGGACGAAGACCAAGACTAGGACCAAGACCAGTTCTAGGACCAGGACGAGGACCATGAAAAGGAATAGAACCACTAGCTGGTCCAGTACCAGGACCAGGACCAGGACCAGACCCAGGACCAGGACCAGGAAAACGAGGTCGAGGACAAAGACTAAGACGAAGACGAAGACTAGGACTATGACATGGACTAGGACTAGGACTAGGTCTAGGAATAGGGTTAGGGCCAGGACTAGGAGTAGAACTAGAACTTGGACTTGGACTAGGACTAGGACTTGTACAAGGACTAGGACTAGGACTAGGACTAGGACTAGGACTAGGACTAGAACTAGGACTACAACTAGGACTAGTACGAGGACTGGGACTAGGACTAGGAATAGGAATAGGACCAGGACTAAGACCAGGACTAGGACCAGGACTAGGACTAGGACTAAGACTAGAATTAGGACTAAGACTAGGACTAGGATTGGGACGAGTTTAAGGACTAGGACTGGGATTAGGAGTAGGACCAAGATCAAGACCAGCACCAGGAGCAGGACCAGGAGCAGGAAAACGACGAGAACAAATACCAGGACGAGGACCAGAACGAGGACCAGGACGAGGACCTGGACGATGACTAGTACCAGGACCAGGACCAAACTAAGAATAGGACAATGACCAAGACCAGGGGACCAGGACAAAGATCAGGACCAGGACCACGACCAGGACCAGGATCAGAATCAGGACAAGGCCAGTACCAGGACCAGGACCAGGAATAGGACAAGGACCAGGATATGACCATGACCAGGAATAGGACCAGGATAAAGGCAAGAACCAGGACCAGGACGAGGACCAGGACGAGGACCAGGACAAGGACCATGTAACGAAACATTTCATTTCGTTTCGTTAGGCAATATTTTGTTGTATTTTGTTAGGTAGAGCGCGGAAAGCTTGGAATGTCAGACCGGTAACCCGGTGCCTGTGTCGCTTTGGCTTGGGAACAAGCCTCGCACGAAGGCCCAGCCGTGAAGGATACGAGGGTTGGCCTAAACAAAAGCCCCATCACCTGAGCCAATGAGCGCTCTAGAGACAATCGCGCGAGGGGGTGTGACAGAGCACGCACCAATTGAATTTCGAGACGTCAGGACAAGCGAGAATTCCATCAATCAGGATTAGAACTCTGTCTTCATAACTGCGAACATGCGTGAACATTCGAGAAGGATCCGAGCGACGCACATAAGGGTACGACAAGAAGAATCGAGGTCTTTTTCGCTGGGTTTAGCAACAAGGATAGAGTGAGGGTACGCAAACAGAGTACGCCGGCTTCTCCGGCGTGCCTCGCACAGGAGCACCAGAACTTTAACATCTGTGTGAGGTAAACAACATCGAAGTCTCACGAGTAAAAAGTCGGGAAAACAGCAGCCATCGAAGTATCAACTTGCAGCAGAAATCCGCTCAAAACACATCAGCTTCGCGGCAACGATCGTCAAGTGCAAACGTGTCAACGACTACAGCGAAAGCATTCAGTTTGTCTACGCCAGTCCCAATCTCACAGGCAACTCCAGCATGCCCCTTGGAAACACGCAACCACGAAAGCTACAGTCACACAGCATCAATCCTGCAGAAGCTACAGTGATCAAGCTCCTTCGATACTCAAGAGCTGTGAACGTATTGCAGCTTAAGCAGCACCTGCGAGGCAGACAGCACGAGAAGCAACAGCGGATGTCAGGCCTGATCAGCCGTACATTCGTACATTCTTCAAGCCCTGAGTGGAAGCGGAGTTCGACCAACGCTAACGACGCATCACAGAAGAGCTGAGGTGATTTTGTGGTATTGAGGATTCAATATAGTGATTACAAAAGTGCAAGTTGGAAACAAGAAGCCCATTGAAAAGTGTTGTGAAATGGCGCGCTATCCAGAGTGATTTTGTTTTTCTTAATTGTGATGTTGAGAGTTTCACGTAGTGCGCAGCGCAAGGTGTTCCACATTTCGATACCTTGTGTGAGTCAAGGGTTTAATTGTGTGTGTATCATCCCCATTCATTTCGTGCGTGCGCTAGCCATCTATTAATTATCGTCTGATTCTGCTTCATTGTGAGTAAATTTTCTTTTGATAGTGTAGTCATAAAAATTTTGTGTAACGTGAAATAATGCAATCGTTTGCTGGCGCTCATTACGATGCGAAGCGCACGTCTCTCATTTTGTATGTCATTTTGTGTCAGAAGGTGTTCGTTAATAATCACCACATTTAACACACGTGTTCAACAACGTTAAAACCAAACATCTTCATATCTTTCAAATTTTGTCGTTATTATCCATGCTGATTAAATTAAGGTACACTCAAGGTGCACTATGCTAAATACTGCTGTTCCCACCTTTCCCCCTTGCTGTCCATTCTCTCCCTGTGTATTTTCCTTCTTTAATTTCATTTCCTCCGACTATCGAGGTTTAAATCCCTCTATCGTAACAAGAGGCCGACAGGCCAAGCACGTATCGTGACAACCAGGACGAGGAACAAGACGATGACGAGGATTTAGTCAAAAAAAATTACGAGGACCAGTACCAGGACCAGGAATAGGACCAGGTCCAGCATGAAACCAGAACCAGGACCAAGAACAGGACCAGGACCAGGAATAGGACCAGGACCAGGTTAAGACCAAGACCAGGACCACGAACAGCACCAGGACCAGGATCAGGACCAGCATCAGGACGAGAACTTGGACCAGGACCAGGACCAGGACAAGGACCAGGACAAGGACCAGGACCTGGACATGGACAAGGATCAGGAAAAGGTCGAGGAACAGAACGAGGACCAGGATGAGGACCAGGACGAGGACCACGACGAAGACCTGGAAGAGGAACAGGACGTGAACCAGGACGAAGAACAGGACGAGGACCAGGACGAGGACCAGGACGAGGACCAGGACGAGGACCAGGACGAGGACCAGGACGAGGACCAGAACGTGGACCAGATCGTAACCAGGACGTGGGCAAGGATGAGGACCAAGACGAGGAGCAAGACAAGGACCTGGACGAGGACCAGGACGAGGCCCTAGACGAGGGCCAGGACCATAACAAGGACAAGGACGAGGACCATGATGCGGATGTGGACCAGGACGAAGACGGGGACCAGGACGAGGAAAAGGACGAGGACCAGGACGAGGACCAGAACGTGGACCACATCGTAACCAGGACGTGGGCAAGAATGAGGTCCAGGACAAGGAGCAAGACAAGGACCTGGACGAGGAAACGGACGAAAGCCAAGACGAGGACCAGGGCGTGGACCAGTGCGAAAACCAGCGCGAAAACTAGAGCAAGGACCAGGGCGAGAACCAGGACGAGGACCAGGGCAAGGACCAAGATAAGTACCAATACCTGGACCAGGACGAAGACAAGGACCAGGACTAAAACCAGTTCCAGGACCAAGACAACGACAAAAACCAGACCAGAACCATAACCAGGAGAAGGACCAGGACCAAGACCCGGACCAGGACCAGGACCAGGACAAGGATCAGGACCAGGACCAGGACGAGAACGAGGAAAAGGACAAGGACTTGGACGAAGACAAGGACTAAGACTAGGACTAGGAGTAGGCCTAGGCCTAGGTCTTGGACTAGGATCGTGGCTAGGACTTTGACTAGGACTAGGACTAGGACTAGGACCAAGAATAGGACTAGGACTGAGACTATTTTTAGGACTAGGACTAGGACTAAGACTAGCACTAGGACTACGACTAGGACTAGGACTTGGACTAGGACCAAGACTAGGACTAGGACTGGGACTATTACTAGGACTAGGACAAGGACTAGGACCAAGACTAGGACTGGGACTAAGACTAAGATTATTACTAGGACTATGACATGGACTGGGACCAGGACCATAAACAAGGCAAGGATCAAGACCAGGACCTTTACCATTACCAGGACCAGGACCAAGACCAGGACCTTGACCAGGACCAAAGGACGAGGACCATGTCCAGGACCATGACCAAGACCAAGACTAGGACCAGGACCAGAACCATTACCAGGATCAGTACCAAGACCAGGACCAGGACCACGACTAGGAATAGGACCAGTAATAGGATAAGACCAGAAGCAGGACAAGAGCAAGGACCAGGACAGGGACCAAGACCAGGACCAGGAACAGACCCAGGACTAAATCAAGGACCAGGACCAGGATCAGGACCAGGATCTGGGCCAAGACCAGGACCAGGACCAGAACCAGGACCAACACAATGACGAGGACGAAGACCATGACGAGGATAAGGACCATAACCAAGACAAAGACGAAAGCCAGGACCAGGAAAAGGACTATGACCAGGACCAGGATCAAGACCTGGACCAGGACCAGGACCATGACCATGAGCAGGACCGGAACCAGGACCATTTCCAGCACCAGGAACAGGACAAGGATCAGGACCAAAACCAGGACCAAAACCAGGACCAGAACCTGGACCAGTGCGAGGACCAGGGCGAGGACCAAGACTAGGTACAGGACTAGGACCAAGGCAAAGGCCAGGACCAGGACCAGGTCCAGAACCAGGACCATGACCAGGAGCAGGTACAGAACAAGGACCATTTCCAGGACCAGGAATAGGACCAGGACCAGGACGAAAACCAAGACGCGGAGCAGGACCAGGACGAGGACAAGGACAAGGACCAGGGCTAGGACCAGGACCAAGACTAGGTCCAAAACCAGCATGAGGACCAGGTCAAGAACCATATCGAAGACCAGGACGAGGACAATGACGAGAACCAGGACGAGGACCATGGCGGGGACCAGGGCGAGGTCGAAGACGGGGTCCAGGACGATGACCAGGGCGAGGACCTGTACGAGGACCAGGGCGAGGATCAGGACAAGGACCAGGACGAGGACCAAACGAGGACCAGGATGAGGACCAGGACCAGTACGAAGACCAGGACAAGGACTAGGACGAAAACCTAACGAGGAAAAGAACGAGGGCCAGGGCGATGACAGGACGCTGACAAGAGCGAGGACAAGGGCAAGGACCAGAGCGAGGACAAGAGCGAAGACCACGACCAAAATCAGCATCAGGACCAGGACCAAGACCAGGACTAGGAGCAGGAGCAGGAATAGGACCAGGACCAGAAACAGGACCAGGACCAGGGCCAGGACCAGGACCAGGGCAAAAACTAGGACCAGGACGAAAACCAGGAAGAAGACCATGACGAAAGCCATGAAAAGGATCAGTACGAGGGCAAGGACAAGGATCAGGACGAGGACCAGCATGAGGTCAGGACGAGGAGCAGGACGAGGACCTGGACGAAGACCTGGACGAGGACCAGGACGAAAACCATAACGAGGGCCAGGACCATAACGAGGACCAAGACGAAGAACAAGACATGGACCAGGGCGAAGACCAGGGTGAAAACCAGTGCGAGGACAAGGGCAAGGACCAGGACGAGGACCAGGGCGAGGACCAGGATAAGGACCAGGACCAGGACCAGGACGGAAACCAGGACTAAGACCAGTGCCAGGACATGGACCAGGACCAGATCAAGGAGCAGGACCAGGACCAAGACCCGGAACTGGACCAGGACCAGGACCAGGACCAGGACAAGGACCAGGGCCAGGACCAGTACCAGGGCCTGGACCAGGACCAGCATCAGGTCCAGGACCAGGACGAGAACGTGGCTACGAGGATAAGGACTTGGACGAAGACGAGGATTAGGACTAGGACTTGGACTAGGACTAGGACTAAGACTTTGACTTGTACTAGGAATGGGACATGGACTTGGACTAGGACTAGGACTAGGACTCGGATTAAGACTAGGACAAGGACTAGGACAATGACTAGGACTAGGACTAGGACTAGAACTTGGACTATGACCAAGACTACAACTAAGACTAGGATTATTACTAGGACCAGGACCAGGACTAGGACCAAAACCAGGATCAGGACCAGGTAGAGAACAAGGGCGAAAATCAGAACGAGGACCAGGACGATGACCAGGACATGAACCATGGCGGGGACCAGTGCGATGACCAGGACGAGGTCCAGGACGAGGTCCAAGACGAGGTCCAGGACGAAAACCAGGGCGAGATCCAGGACGAGGACCAGGACGCGGACCAGGACAAGGACCAGGACGAGGACCAGGGCGAGATCCAGGGTGAGGACCAGTACGAGGACCAGGTCGAGGATCAGGACGAGGACCAGGACGAGGACCAGGACGAGGACTAGGACAAGGACCATGACGAGGACCAGGACGAGGACTGGGGCGAGGACCAGAGCGAAGACCAGGGCAAGGACCAGGACCAGGACCAAAACCAGCACAAGCAGGATGAAGACCAGAACGAGAAACAGGAGCAAGACTAAGACCAGGATAAGGACCAGGACCAGCACCAGGACCAGGACCTGGACCAGGACCAGGACCAGGACCAGGACCATGACAAAGACTAAGACCAGGACACGGACTAGGACCAGTATCAAGACCAGGACCAGGACTTTGACCTGGACCAAGAACAGGGCCAGGATCAGGACCAGTACCAGTAAAAGGATAAGGAGCAAAACAAGAACACGGACCACCACCAGGTCCAGGATCAAAACGAAAACCAGGAAAAAGACCAGGACCAGGACAAGTACCAGGACCAGGACCAGGACGAGGATCAGGTCGAGGACCAGGACGAGGACCAGGACGAGGACCAGGATGAGGACCAAGACGAGGACCAGGACGAAGTCCTGGACGAGAACTAGGACTGGGATAAGGACATGGACTGGGACCAGGGCTAGGATAAGAACTAGGACTGAGACTAAGAGTAGGACTAGGACTAGGACTAGGACTAGGACTAGGACTAGGACTAGGAATAGGACTGTGACTAGGACCAGGATCAAGACCAGGACCAGGACGTGGAACAGAGCGAGAACCAGGAGGAGAACAGGGCGAGAACCAGGACTGGGACAAGGACCTGGACCAGAACCAGGACCAGGTCCAGGACCAGGTATCGGACCAGGACCAGGAAAAGGACCAGGACCAGGTGCAGGACCATGGCCAAGACCAGGACCAGGACCACGACGAGGACAAGAACGATGACGAGGAGAAAGACAAGGACTATGACGAAGACGGGGACTAGGACTAAGTCTATAACTGAGGCTAGGGCAAGGACTAGGAGTTGAACAAGGACCAGGACTTGGACTAGGAATAGGAATAGGACTAAGAATACGACTAGGACTAAGACTAGGGCTGGGACTTGAACTAAGATTGGACCAGGACTAGGACTAGGACTAGGACAAGGACTAGGACAAGGACAAGGACCAGGACTAGGATTAGGACTAAGGCCAGGATAAGTACTAGGACTAGGATTTGGACTAAGACTATGACTAGGGCTAGTACTAGGACTAGGACTAGGACTAGGACCAGCACCAAGACCAGGACCAGGAACACGACGAGAACAAAGTCCTGGACGAGGACCAGGACGAGGACCAAGACGAGGACCAGGACTAGGACCTGGAAGATTACAAGGACCAGGACCAGGACCAGGACGAGGTCCAAGTCGAGGAAAAGGACGAGGACCAGGACGAGGACTAGGATGAGGACCAAGACGAGGACCAAGACGAGTACCAGGACGAGGACCAGTACGAGGACTAAGACGATGACTAGGACAGGACTAGGTTCAGGACAAGGACCAGGACATGGACAAAGAAGAGAACCTGGACCAGGACCAGAATCAAGACCTTGATCAGGACCAGGACCCGCATCAGGACGAGAACAGGGAACAGGAACAGGACCAGGACCAACGTCATGACGAGAACAGGGAACAGGACCAGGACGATGACCAGGACCACGACTAGGACCATGACCAGAACGAGGAACAGGACGAGGACCCGGACAACACCTGGAAGAGGACCATGACAAGAACCAGGACGAGAAATATTTCGAGGACCAGGACAAGAAATATTTAAACGACCAGGACGAGGACCACAACGAGGACTAGGACGAAGACCAGGAGGAGGACTAAAATCAGGACCAGGACAAGGACCAGGACTAGGACCAAGACCAGGATAAGGACCCGCACGAGGAGCAGGGCGATGACCAGAACGAGGACCCGGACGAGGACCAGGACGAAAATCAGGGCGAAGATATGGACGAGGACCAGAGCGAGGACTAGGATCACTACCAGGACAAGGACTAATACAAGGTCCATGACAAGGACCAGGACTAGGACAAGGACCAGGATCAGGACCAGGACGAGGAGCAGGGCGATGACCAGCACGAGGACCAGGACGAAGACCAGGACGCGGTTCAGGACGAGGGCCAGGACGAGGACCAGGACGAAGACCAGGACAAACACCAGGACCAGGATCAGGAACATAAGCAGGACTTGGACCAGGACCAGGACCAGGTCCAGTACTGGGACCAATGCCTGGAACAGGACCAGGACCAGGGCCAAGACCAGGACCAGGACCAGAACTAGGAACAGGACCAGGACCATGACCAGGACCTTGACCAGGACCAGGACTAGGTTCAAGACCAGGAATAGGACAATGACCAGGACCAAGAACAGGACCAGGAGCGAGAATAGGACCAGGACCAGGACCAGGATCAGGACCAGGACCAGGTCCAGGAACAGGACCAGAACCAGGACTAAGTCCAGGACCAGGTCTAGGCCCAATACTAGGACAGGGATCAGGACCATCACCAGGTCCAGGACCAAAACCAGGACCAGTACGAGGACCAGGACGAAGACCAGGACGAGGACCAGGACCAGGAACAGGACCAGGACAAAAACTAGGCCAGGGCAAACACCTGGACCAGGACAAGGACCAGGACCAGGTTCAGGACCACGACGAGAACCAGGGCGGAGAACAGGGCGATGATATAGACGAGGACCAGGACAAGGATTAGAACGATTACCAGGACGAGGACAAGGACACGGACCAGGACGAGGACCAGGACGAGGACCAGCTTAAATTCCAGGACATGGACCAGGGCGAGGACCAGGGCGAAGACCAGGATGAGAGCCAGCCCCAGGACGAGAACCAGGACGAGCACAATGACGAGGACCAAGACGAGGACCAGCAAGAGGACCAGGACGGAAACAAGCACTAGAACCAGGACGAAAACCAGAAAGAGGACGAGGACGAGGACCAGAACGAAAAACAGGACCAAGGCCTGGACGAAGACCAGGACGAGGACCATGACGAAGACAAGGAAGAGGACGAGGACCAGTACGAGAACTAGGACGAGGACCATGACGAAGACCTGGACGAGAACCCGGGCGAGGACAAGGACGAGGATCAGGGCGAGGACCAGGGCGAGGACCAGAGCGAAGACCAGGGCGGGACCAAGACCAGGACCAAGACCAGCACCAGGACCAGGACGAAGACCAGGACCAGGAACAGGAACAGGAGCAGGACCTGGACCAGGACCCAGACCAGGACCAGGACCAGCGCCAGGACAAAGACTAGGACCAGGATTAGGACCAGGACCAGGACCAGGACCTTGACTAGGTCCAGGATTTGGACCAGGGCAAAGGCCAGGATTAAGACCAAAACCAGGACCAGGAGGAGAACAGGGCTAGGACGAGGACGAACGCCAGGACCAGGATCAGGACCTGAAGCTGGATCAAGACAAGGAAGACGACAAGGACGAGGCCGAGGACAAGCACAAGGACTAGGACGAGGACGAGGACTAGGAATCGAACTAGGACTAGAACCAGGACTAGGACCAGGACGAGGACCTGGACGATTACCAGGATGAGGATCAGGACGATGACCATGACGAGGACCAGGACGAGGACCAGCACGATGACCAAAACGAGGTTCAGGACAAGGACCAGGACAATGACAAGGACCATGACCAGGAACAGCATCAGTACAAGAACAAGGAACAGAACCAGGACCAGTACCAGGACCAGGACGAGGACCAGGACGAGGACAAGGACGAGGACCAGGACGAGGACCAGGACGAGGACCAGGACGAGGACCAGGACGAGGACCAGGACGAGGACCAGGACGAGGACCAGGACGAGGACCAGGGCGAGGAACAGGACGGGGACTAATTCGTGGATCAGGACGAGGACCAAAACGAGGACTTGGACGAAGATCAGGAGGCGAACCAGGACGTGGACCAGGACGAGGATAAGGACTAGGACCAGGACGAGGACCAAAATGATGACCAGGACCTTTACCAAGACAAGGACTTAGATCAGGGCCAGGATGAGGACCATGACTACGACCAGGGCCAGGATCAGGACCAAGACGAGGCCCTGGACGAAAACCAGGACGAGGACATGGACGAGGACCAGCACAAGGACCAGGACGAAGACTAGGACGGTGACCAGGACTTGGTCCACGGCGAGGACCAGAGCGAGGAACAGGACTTGGACCAGGACGAAGACCAGGACGAGGACCAGGACAAGGACCTGGACGAGGACCAGGATCAGGACCAGGACCAGACTAATGCCAGGACCAGGACCAGGACCAGGACAGTGACCAGGACCATCGGATCAGAACAAGGACCAGGACCAGTACCAGGACCAAAACCAGGACCAGGTCTAGGACCAGGACCATTACCAGGTCAAGGACCAACACCAGAATCAGGACCAAGACCAGTACCAGGACCAGGGCCAGGACCAGGACCTGTACCAGGAATAAGACCAAGACCAGGATAAGCCCAGGACCAGGAACAGGACTAGGTCCAGGGCAATGACCAGGACCAGAAAGAGGACCAAGACGAGGACCAGGGTGAGCACCAGGACGAGGACCAAGACGAGGACGAGGATTAAGACGAGAAAAATGACGAAGACGAGGACGAGAACTATGACGAAGAACATGACGAGGGCCAGGACGAAGACCAGGGCAAGGATAAGGGCGAAGATCAGGGCGCGGACCAGGACGAGATCCACGACCATGACGAGGGCCAGGACGAGGACCAGGACGAGGACCAGGACGAAGACCAGGAGGAGAACAGGACGAGGACGAGGGCCAGGACGAGGATCAGGACCATGATTAGGATCAAGACGAGGAAGACGACTGGGACGAGGCCAAGAAGGAGCACAAGGACTAGGACGAGGACGAGGACAAGGACTAGAACTAGAACTAGAACCAGGACTTGGACCAGGACGAGGACCTGGACGAGGACCAGGATGAGAATCTGGACGATGACCAGGACGAGGACCAGGACGAGCACCAGGACGATTTCCAAGACGAGGTTCAGGACAAGGACCAGGACAAGGACAAGGACCATGACCTGGACCAGCATCAGTACGAGAACAAGGAACAGAACCAGGACCAGGACCAGGACCCGGACGAGGACCAAGACTAGGACCAGGACGAGGACCAGGACGATGACCAGGACGAGGACTAGGTCGAGGACTATTTCGAGGATCAGGATGAAGACCAAAACAAGGACTAGGACGAAGATCTGGAGTCGGACCAGGACGTGGACCTGGATGAGGACTAGGACTAGGACCAGGACGAAGACCAAAACGCGGCCCAGGAGCACTACCTTTACAAGGATAAAGACCAGGGCCAGGACCAAGACCAGAACCAGGTCCAGGACTTCGACCAAGATCAGGACAAAGACCACGACCAGGACCATGACCATAACTAGGACCAAAACCATGACCAGGACCAGCATCAAGAAAAGGACCAGGACCAAAACCAGGACATGGACCAGGACTTAGACCAGGACGAGGACCAGGAAGAAGACCAGAACGAGGACCAGGACCAGGACGAGGACCAGATTGAGGATCATGACGAGGACTAGGACGAGGACCAGGACGAGGACAAAAATGAGGACCAGAACTAGGACTTGGACTAGAACATGGACTAAGACTAGGACTGAGACTAGGACTAGGACTAGGACTGGAGCTAGGAGCAAGAAAAAGACCAGGACCAGGACGAAGACCAGTGCGAGGACCAGGAGGAGAAAACGGCGAGAACCATGGCGAGGACCCGAACGAGGACCAGGGCGAGGATCAGGACGAGGTCCAGGACGTGGACCAGGACGAGTATTAGTGATAGCACCTAACGAGGAAAAGGACGAGTACAAGGGCGAAGACCAGGACGCTGACCAGGGCGAGGACCAAGGCGAGGACCAGAGCGAGGATCAAAGCGAGGACGAGGACCAAGACCAAGACCAGCATCAGGACCAGGACCAAGACCAGGACCATTAACAGGAGCAGGAGTAGGACCAGGAAAAGGAACAGGACTACGACCAAAGAGAAGACCAGGAAGAGAACAGGGCGAGGACCAGGACGAGGACCAGGACCAGGAACAGCACAAGAACCAGTACCAGGACCAGGACCTTGGCCAGGACCAGGGAACAAGGACAAGGACAAGGATCAGAAACAGGACCAGGACCTGGAAAAGGACCAGGACCAAGACCAGGACAAGGACCAGGACCAGAACCACGATCCCAACCAGGACCAGGACCATGACCAGGACAAGGACCAGGTCCAGGACCATGACCAGGATGAGACCAGAACCAGGAACAGGACCATTACCAGGGAAAGAACCAGCATCATGACCAGGACCGGGACCAGGACATGGACCAGAACCATGACATGGTCCTGGACATGGACTAAGACTAGGACTCGAACGAGGACCCGAACGAGGACCAGGACAAGGTGCAGGACCAGGGCCAGGACCAGGACCAAGATTAGGACCACGACGAGGACGAGAACAAGGACGAGGACAAGTTCAAAGACTAGGACGACGACGAGGACTAGGACAAGAACTAGGACAAGGACAAGGACTAGGACTAGGTCAAAAACTGTGGCAAGGGCTAGGACTAGGACTAGGACTGGGACTAGGACTAGGACAAGCATCAAGACCAGGACCAGGACGACGACAAGAACAAATACCAGGATGAGGACTAAGACAAGGACCAGGACGAGGACCAGGACAAGGACCAGAATCAGTACAAGGACCAGGACCAGAACCTGGACCAGGACCATGAGCATGACCAGGACCAGGGAACAAGGACAAGGACAAGGACCAGAACCAGGACCAGGACCTGGAAAAGGACCAGGACCAAGACCAGGACAAGGACCAGGACCAGAACCACGACCCCTACCAGGACCAGGACCAGGACAAGGACCAGGGCCAGGACCATGACCAGGATAAGACCAGAACCAGGACCAGGAATAGGACCATTACCAGGGAAAGAACCAGCATCATGACCAGGACCGGGACCAGGACATGGACCAGAACCATGACATGGTCCTGGACCAGAGCCAGGATCAGGACCAGGATCAGGACGAAGACCAAGACCAGGACCAGATCCAGGACCAGAACCAGTAGCAGGACCAGGTCTTGGACGAGAGCCAGGATCAAAACCAGGACAAGGACATGGACGAGGACTATGACGAGAACCAGGACGAGGAGCACGATGAGCCCCAGGGCGGGGACCAGAGCGAGGACCAGGGCTAGGACCAGGACCAGGACAAGGAACAGGACGATGACCAAGACGAGGACCAAGACGAGCACATGGACGAGGACCAGGACGACGACATGCAAGAGGATTCGGACGCAGACCAGACGTGGACCAAGACGAGGCCCAGGGCGAGGACCAGGGTGGGGGCCAGGGCAATGACCAGGACGATGACTAGGACCTGGACCAGGACCAGGACCAGACTTAGACTAGACCGGAACCAGGACCTGGACAAAAACCAGAATCAAGACCAGGACCAGGACAAGGACCAGGACCAGAAACCGGAACAGGACCAGGACCTGGAACAGGAATAGGACCAAGACCTTGACCTGAACCAAAAGACCAGGACCATGACTAAGACCAGGACCAAGACGATAACGATGACTAAGACGAGGAAAATGACAAGGACAAGGACGAGGACTAGGACGAGGACCAGGAGCCGGACCAGGGCGAGGACCAAGGCAATGACCAGGTCTAGGACCAGGGCGAGAACCAAGGCGAGGACATAGGCGAGGACCATGACGAGGACCAGCACGAGGACCAACACGTTGACCAGGACGAGGACATAGGCGAGGACTAGGACGAGGACCAGGACGAGGATCAGGACAAAGACCAAGACCAGGAAGAGGACGTAGGCGAGGACCAGGACGAGGACCAGGGCGAGGATCAGGACGAGGACGAGGACCAAGACGAGGACGAGGACCAAGATGAGGACGAGGAC
>JACJUY010005154.1:11454-45052 GCA_014220935.1 Platorchestia sp. MABIK
CTAATGATCGTTATGTTAAAATGATGTTATTAGAAATACAAAATTTGTAATTTTTGTGTACCTCATGGTTGTAAATGTATTTTTTTTACGCTTTCCTAGAAAAAACCTTTTTGAACATCGGCCGAAACAAGCGATTCGAATAGTATTTTCTGGCGTCAAGAATCGCGAATTTTTATGTCATGTATATGTAAACTGTCAAAAGTCATGAAGTTGTGTTATCTCTTATAATTCTCATTACATGTATCATCAAATGTAGTGTAAGCAAGATTAGGAGTACATTGCCCTCAATCATTTTCGACTAATGACATGGGTATTACAATACTCGTGTGTGTGTTTCATCTAAGTGTGTTAACTTTAAGATATTTTAAAAACCAATGATGGTACTTTTGTACCAGCTCTATGGGAAATAAACTGTTTTTCTTTTTTTTTTTCTTTCTTTTCTAAGACACTGAAAATATTGGTGCAGTACATCATGAAAGTCTACATTCCTGTTGGCTCTAAATTAAGTGTAACCCTTCCGAAGATCAGGGAGCCAAACATTTACATCAACTGATTCTCATGTCTTAGTTTCTTCCAGAGAAATGCCACACGATTGCGAACAAAGTCATCCAAAACAAATCCTATTTTGCACACAGCGAGAATCTTTTGCTTGCCATGAAATACGATACGAATGATGTCATCCGAAAACTGGGAATCAGTAGGATAATTAGAGCTAGAACAGCGGGACAAACCTCTTTGAGGCAATTCAAACTGCCCAAATTGATGTTCGATGCCCAAGAGTATCATTTTATGATCAATTGGCAAACAAACCAACTGGCGGAACCTCCTGTGACAAAGCATCTGTCGACTGATCTTCTCACAGACATTCAGAGGGGATCAGCCGACTTACCTCCCTTAACGTCATTCTGCAACCAAACTCAGGCAGTGGAGAGATGCATCAAAATGGTGACAGATGCCTCTTCCATTGTTGTGGGGATGGAAGCAAGAGACGGACTAATACGAAGTAAATTAGAAGGGAGGAAAAGACTTCCCAGGTTCGAAACAAAGAAAGATTATTCATTCTAATAAATGGCCTCATTCATATGGTAGGGAGGATGGGATGGGTGGGGCGGAACTCGACGTACACCCACCTCCTCGTAGTGAGTTCTGGATTATTTTTGGTATTGTGTGATACTATCAAAATATATAAATAAACTAAGATGTGTACCATTTTATACCTGGAACCACAATCCAAAGGTAACTAACAATGACCCTAATTTATGCATATTGCACGAAAAACAATTTTATTGTGAAAAACATAATGCTTCTCAGTAATAAAATAAGATGCAATTATAGTAATTTTACGAAAGTTAGTCATTTTTAGAGTGACTGTAGAACCATGAAGGTGAAAAGCTAGAGCTCTAATATTTGAAACACATATTCTAGAGATGTTTTAATGATGTTTTTTTTCCTATTTGCGACCCCTAAGTATCCAAAAATTAATTTTGGGAAAATTTTCAATTACATGATTTTTCCTCATATTTTTGAAATTTTCTTATGAACTTCGAATAATAAAGATGATATGATGGAGCTTTGAAATCTGGAACATTTGTTCTAGAGACGTTTTTATGATGATTTTTACCCATTGTGATATCTGAGAATGCCAAATGAATTTTTTGGAGAATTTTTCATGTATGCTATTTTTCATATTTTTTAAATTTTCAAACGACCCTCGAATCATGAAGGAATCAACCTAGGAGTCTAAAATTTTGCACACATCGTTTTTATGCACTTCCACAACTTTTCCACACTATTGTGAAACCGAACTCTAAAAAGTTGAAAAAACGCTCCACCCTAGTGTACAGTTATGTTTCCTCCAATTTATTTATCCTAGTGGCACACTAGACTGATCGATAAATTGGTTCTCTCAAGATTCGATGCCTAATTTCACAAAAATTATTTTTATGGGCTAGATGGGAACAGTGTGATCTAAAAATGATTATGAGCAAATTTAAATTTACGTCATTAGTCATGGCTATCATAAGAAGTCATACAGCAGAAAAAACTTTCCTTGAATTCCTTATGTGAATAATATTTCGATACGAAATGAGATTCAAGATTCGTTTTAAAAGCTTTGTGAGAGCTTTTTCCACAAATCTCAGCTGGGCTTGCTTTCCGATTCTTATTTCTAGTGAAGAGGAGACTGTGTATCAACCGAGATTTTGAATAATATGGGAGTATAGATGTACTTTTGTGTGGTGTTTGCTGCCACGAGAGGACGCTGCAAAAGTGTGTGAGCCGGCTGTTGGGAGACGGCTAAGAGCGTGAACTCAGGGTTGGAGTCAGATTGCTAACTTGCGTTTTCGTTGAGCATTGACATCGGTGTTATCTTGCAGGTGAACTGCGACAGATTCGTTCTGTGCGGTTGTGTATCAGCTGAAGCCTCGCGCAGAGAGAGCTCGGTGAGGTGGAAAAAGGCGTGAGCACGAGAGAAGCTCACTGGCGGCAGGCCCACGAATACGAGTGGCTACCACGCTTGACCGCGCACAATCAGCTGGACTGGGTGTGCTGTCTGAGGTGCTCAGCGAGTTACCGCACTCGTCACGCGCACTCACCAGTAACGGTGCAGTAAAAGCTCGGCCAGTCTTCTCACAGCGGCTCCGATATTCACATCACGACGAAGACGCTCCGCCAGCTACAACCTCAATTGCCTCTACCGCCGCTCCGCACTCAATTCTCACTCTACCGCCATCCGTGCTGCCACTCCACATCGCCTGACGGTCCTCCAAGACGTCTATTGAGGCATTACTACCTGAAAGCAATATTTTCCACGTGTATCATTACTGTCGGCGATTTATCCAATGGTAAGGCATCTATTCCAGTTGTGTTGTTTTGCCCTGTCGGGTTCGTTATTACCTGACACTCGCTTCGGGCATTGATAGTCAAAGTTCTTAGATGTTCATAGTCTTCTCGGAGCGTAAAGTAGCCTGAGGAAGAACATTCCACTGGTGACCCAAGAGTGATCCGGCAGGTGGAAGCATGGCTTGGAGAGATGTCCGGTTACTCGCCTTCAGAGGTGATATTAAAGGATGGTTTTTTCACTATAAAATTTTTCTCGCACAAATCCCAAATCTGGATGACGTTTCGAAGTTAGGGGCGCTCCTCGGAGGCTGCCCATATCCGGAGTACAAGAGGTACTATTGAAACCCCCGGCAAACGGTAAATACGACGTCCTAAATGCTGCACAAACAAAACATTTCGTTCGTTACGACGAAGAGACAAACTACAACGCCATTGTTAAAATAACGCTTGGAGACTGCACGTCATCCGACTTACTCCTGGAAATGAAACACATTAACAACTGCAGACTAGCTCCGTTACCAGCTTCAGTCATCCGCTCCATGTATCTTTCAAAATTACCGACGGAAGCACAGCCACTGATTGAAGCCTTAGGAAAAGAAAGACGGACAAAGAGTATGGGAGATAGCAGACCAAGTCATAGCAAGGCAATCCGCGTGTCGGGCCGCAACTACCGAGCCCGTCACGGTAAACGTGGTCAAGCCACCGCACACCTCGACGGTGTCAAGAGGCGAAATCGACGTAGATATGAAAGAAATAGCTGAACTCAAGGACATGTGAGGAAGGATGTTACGCTCGTAGGAAAACGTTCTCAAAGCAGACATCTGCGGAATCGAGTTCCGGCACCCAGACAAGTCCATGACGCAAACAAAGGTAGAAGGCTTGACCAAGTATACTGCTACTACGACCGTACACATCCACAAAAGTTTGTATAATAGTAATCAATAATCACATGATTAGCATAGCAACACCATGAGCAACATCTAGTTCATGACGTCAACTATCAGTACAAATGCACTCATCTCTCAGATACCTTTTTAGCTGAACACTCAACTAGATGATGTCAAAATAAGAGAAGAGCGGAACAAAAGCAATGAAGCAGAGGAGTATAGATTAGAGTTAGCAGTATTTAGTTAGGAGTAGTAAATACTTAGCCTTAATCTAACTTAGGAACTCACTTGCAGACATTTTACTGTTAACGAAACCGAGTCCAGAGAGGAACTGGCTGTGAGTGTTGGCATCCGCAGTGTCGCCACCAAGAGGTCTCTAACTAGTAACTTATATTTAACACTATGTTACACCCTTCCCTTCTTAATTAGAAACCCCCCTTGTCTTGAAAATGAATCTAGAGAAGGGTTACCGAAGGAGCAAAAACTACATGCGGCAGCCATAATTTTCCTGAGCATAGGAGCAAAGCAGTAAATATCAATAGAAAACATTAAGTATGTAGTGCGGCCGGCACGGTTCGCCCCCATGGCGTAGCGGTTGGAGCCCGGAGTTTAGAAACGGGCCAGCGCGGTTACCCTCCGCACTCAAATGCAACGTACCGATATCCTCCAAAGACTTCAAAATCTTTGATTCTGCTTCAACTTCGTATGACCTTAGGATTTTAGAGTCGGTACATGTTATTTAAACGAAAACCAGCCCTCAACAGTACTGAGAGTTCATATCCATAACAAATTGTAACTAAATAGCAATTTTGTCCATTTTATTTTTAGTGACGTGTCTTTATTTTTGTTTTCATGATCTCTTTTAATGACTGTCTACAACATTTTGTTTCTTCTTTCATTGCAGACATAATGACTTGTATTTTTGAACTGATGATGGAGCCGGACTCCGAAACGTTTTCCAATTAAATATGATTAAGTTCCTTGGAATTTTCTTCGTTTTGAAATTTCTAATCAAGTTGTACATCAAAGTGTGGACTATTATGGAACTGATTTGTAATATAGTGTAAAATGTAAGTTACTAGTTAGAGACATCTTGGTGGCAGCACTGCGGATCGTGAGTACCCGCAGCCAGGCCCAGTACCCCTCTAGACTCGGTATCATCAACAATGAAAGTCGGCCGAGTGTGATCCTAGGTTAGATGAAGGCTCAGTACTTCCTACTCTTCCAAATACTACTAACTCATTCTATCTATCCTCCTGTGCTTCATTGCTCTTGTTCCGTTAAGGGTGTTCAGAGCTAAAAAGACATCTGAGGGGTGAGTGCATTTGTACTGATGTGTTGTATCATGTACTATGTATTGTTAATTGTGGTGATATGCTAATTGGATAGGTTATCAGTTTTTCATTTATTTCTATTGCATATCTTATTTGATTGTGCACTAATGATATACCTGAGCTTGCTAAAGTAGGTATATTACATGAACATAGCTATATCTAAGTACGCTATTAGGATGTTCATAGGGAGAATTGATCTGAGTTGACCAACCTGCTGAATGGTACCAGAATTCTTTCAAGTTAGGCTTTTATTTGTGTCATTGTTACATTTCAGCATAGATCAGATTTTGTGCTATGATTTATTCCTAGTACTGTACTTTCTCTGCATCTGTCAACCTTTAAAAACTGTATCTTTTTGTATTGTTGTACTGACTAGATCTTTCTCCTTCAGAGTTTTTTATTGCTTACAATAAAAGGCTGCGTATGACAAATTTCACCTCATTCGCGGATTTTCTCTGAACCTCTCCCACGTCTTAATGTCAAAGCCGTCATATTGATCTTAGATATTATCAGCTAGAGCAAATTCAGGATTCTGACATCATCCTGACGACTCTCTCACATTGAAACACTTCAATGAAGTCGAACACTTTGTTGCACTCGCGATCCTGCGGAACGTTTTTATGTGCTATACACCTTACTTACTGAGGAGGCCTCATGGCGCGGTGGAGGGAGTGATAAGCCAGAAGTCCGCGCGACCAGGTTCGAATCCTGGGAGGGGCTTCGCTTTCAAAATTTATTCAACAATTTTGGACCGCATTAATCTTGCTTTGTTTCACTCCTTAAACTCGTCCGTGTAGGTCAGCGAAAAGAATTGGTAAGACCGGAAATAATCGAGATGGAATGGATAGAGGTAGGAGGAAGGCATCGTCGACTTTGCGTGTTTGTACAATTCGCGACAAATTTGGAAAGGTGGTAACTTCCCATCATCAGGCTGCTCCTGTGGACTGGTCTCAGTGTGACGAGCAAGATTTGAAGGCACAGGAGATGGACCACGCAAAGATCGCACTCCATCAAGGACGCTTTGAGTGGGGGTGATATTTCAACGCGCAGGGCATCCCGTATGGGAACACATTGTGCATCGATTCCTCGTTTTTTTTTAAGTCTATAATGAATGGTTCCATCCGTGGGGTGTACGGGTTGTCTTATAGGGTGGGCCGTCTCTTATCTTTCTAAGGAGTGAGGTCGCGGGTGATGGTGGAGGAGGGTAAGAAGAGTGGTTGGAGGTCTCCGTTTGGTCAGTGTGGGTTGATTATCATCATTATTATATTAGTTTAAAATTCCCTGGCCACAACAAAGGCGATAAAAAGAAAGCAAGGAGAATGGTCTATGGAGTATAGTATAGAGCGTTACCGCTGTCAGGGATATCCTTGGGGCTAGGACAGTCGAGGGAAAGTTTAGTATAATTTTCGTTTCACAGGGTACACGCGCAGTTCACTGCGGGCTCGGTCTGAGGGGGTGGTACTATGGCCAGTATATCTTTTCCGGCCGGTTCAATAGGAACTACGTTAGGACTACTAGCCACAGATAAATGCCGCCAGACGATTATCTGTTTCACATCTAATAAATATTTTTGAAGTATTTGATGTTTCTTTTCTACTCTTTCATAATCAGCTTTTCAATGCAGTGTAGTAGTGGAATGTATCACAAACAAATAAGAATTTTCAATTGTTAATTAAAACATAGTTAAGTTTATCAGAAGGGATTTTACTTTTATTTAGAAGTTCTTTTGACATGGTAAAATTTCCTTAAATTACAGGTAAAAAATAGAGACCTGGAAAGTTTTTCGCACTTTTCAAAAAACTACGCTTTTACGTCTCGTCGATTTAACAAATTTTGGAGCTTAGAGCAAGAGGGCTTGAAACTGTAACAACCCGCAGGCGAACAGTACGAAACACTGGTACCAGCACGTGCAACAGGTTACGCGCGGCGAACAAGTCAAGAGCGAGTACATCAATACTTTAGTCATCAGCGCAAAAAAGTTTACCAATTGCGTGACACAAACTCTCAACTCGACCCACCAACTCCTGACTGGCGCTAGCACTCGTCCGACGTTCGCAGCAGCTGCAGCTTCTCACTAGTTCTTAATCTGCGCTTTCAGTAATATAGGTCAAGTTAAATTTCCTCGCTCACAGTACAAAGGAGTATCCAGTGTAAGTTCAGGATCAGTTCTGTCTATATCGAGTACCACAGTATAATTTAAGGAAGTAAGCACGAGTCTCAAGTCTCTCAAGATGGGTTATTTCTTCGTTATGCTGGTTGGCTCAGCTCAAAAGAGATACAGGCGGCCACCAGCGTACTGGTGGGTCTCCACACCAGTGGCGAGGGCACACGCACTAATAGGGATAAATATCCCACTCACCGCCAGCCCCAGCCCGTGGCAGCCCCTGATGTATGTCTGGATGTCAAGAATTTACAGCCCGATGCTAGGGTTTGGTTTAAATTTAGAAAGGGGCCTTCCCCTTGGACCTTCGCTTGGTCTGGCTGCTCCAGGGGAACTCTGTCTGTCAAGGTTGTACCCACTGGGGCAAAGCCATAACAAAATAGCGTCACAGCATTTTTTCTCACAAGGAAGACAAACACAATATTAATTTGACAATATATTCCAACGTTATATTCATCTGCCACTTAATCAACGGAAAAACAGTCACAAAAGCCAAACTAATAAAATTACATTTAGAATCAGCATCGTCAACTAATAAGTCCAACAAGTAACGGATTCATAACACCCTCAACAAAAAAATTTTTGTAACAAAGAATCAAACTTCTTTACTTTTTTACGTCGAAGCAACATGAAAAGCTTTTAGTCTAACTTAAAAATAACATAAGACAATGAGATCGAAAATGCACGATCGTGTTACTTTCAATTTGACAACTGGAACGCTCACTTGAGAATACTAACATGGCCAAATTTAGTGATCAATTTGGGGAAAAAGGATATTAACACGGAGATTTGGCGTATTACCAGCATGAACACGCTGATTCATTCCCACCTTACTCTCCTCTTAACTTTCAAGAGAATTTTGCGAGAGACAACACCATTTCATGTTGAGCTTCGATGCTACAGTTTGATCTAGCACTTGGTTGACTCTAAGAGCCAGAAGAGGGCACCCAGCATGCTGAGACAGCGTTGCCATCAAGAAAAACGTGGGTGGCGCCAGTCTCCAGGGATGCAGTGAATTTAATAAATATTGAGATGGCAAAATTAACCACTGGGAGGAGCGAGCCAATGTAAATCACAAATACAAAACATTGTCACAGACAGCATAACCAAAGCAAATGACCTATTCGTATAGATTGGCATATCACTGGAGTACAGAAATTCCGCGCATTTCAGTTGGTCGATCGCTAAAGCAGAAAATTTTTACAAGGCCAGATGAGTTAGCATTTCAAAGAGAAAGAAGGATGGGTTCGAATAAACCAAAAAAAAGCTCACACTCCTCACACATGTTCATGCTCAAAATACAAGAGCTATGTCAGGTCTCAAGCTCGATTGGCGTCACAACGAATATTTCATCTTTCAATTTAAAATTTCGACGACACAATATCACTTGGAGAATTCTAACCTCGTGACAATAGTGAAAAATTGAATTGTGGAACTGTACATGCGGCGAGTCATAAGCACTTCATAGCAATGTTATGAGCCAAAGTTAGTCTTCACACTTAGTAACACGTTATATTATTTGTTAGAATGGTGAACAAGTAACTCCAGTACTTACAGTGAGTCACTGATCACTAGGCATAGGATGACATTGCTCTCAAAATTTATCTTAAGTACAGAAATGATTATGCAAGGAAAACAATTTCCGAAGTCTAAAACGCAAGAACTGCTTGATGATCACCCAATTTCGGCCTAACGCTAAGCGTGCATAGCAATTAATGCAAATAGGGTTTGTTTGCAGGGGTTAAGTAACAAATAAATTTACGTCTGACTCCTATAATTCGAGCAGTTGACTTCTGGCAAGTAGCTGCATACAGCCACCTTGTCCATTGTGTCCACGACACTGACAAAAACTGGACCAGATAAAGTTAAATTCGCAAGAGAATACTTTACCCTTTTTTTTTTGACAGGACCTTAGCCAACTTTTTCGCTAAAGTATCTAGGATTTTGGCCGCCCTAGTTTAGAATTTGCGCTGGGCGGCAACAGACAAAGATTTTCTAGCGAAAAAGTAAATAAAATTATCAAGATGGGGAAAATAATTATTTTTCAAACTACAATTACCTCAACCATCAGTCTGTTTTGTGACCGCGAAAAATCTGAAATGATTTAATCACATTAAGTTTACGATTAGGTGAAGTTTCTTTTACCTAAAACCTAAATTGAACGTCTGTCTTCCTCGAGAATTTCTTAATGCGCATAATTAACCAAATGCGACTAACTTTAGGGAAATTTAACATCCCGTAATAAAAATAATTACAATAATTTTTACGCCCTCCACTGTAATACAAAATCACCCGCACTAATATCCAACGTCCGTAACAAAACAAAAACCTATTCTATTTCAACAAAAAGAAAGCCTACCTAACCTTTGGCTCGGGCTCTCACATAGTCCCCCTGGGAGCGCAAATTCCCATAGATACAATAATTGTTTCCCCCTAACAGGAGGAGGTACGAATATTCATCTGGTAGTTAAACTCCATCAGCAGATAAAAAACTGATCTATATGTACAACTGGAAGAATGTATGGAAATAAATTCCAGTAAAATGATAAAACATTTTCGCTTCTATTGGTAAAACTCCTAATATAACAAGCCTTCTTTTATTTCACGTACATTCTTCAATAAGTTACAATAAATGTGCGTGAAGTTCCTGTGAACCGAAAATTGCTGCGCTTGCATTGGCTTACACTGGAGTCTTTCCAATGCAATGCATAGATAAAGACATAGGAAATTCAACATGAAAATTAAATTGTATTCAATAGTTAAAACCATTTAAGACATACGTCATGATCTAAGAAATCACACTGATAGCCCAGCACTCTGCAGTGGACATCGACACATGAAAGCAATGAAGCTCAAAACAGGTAAACGATGCTTCGGTGGATCGAGAATCCAACGCTCAAACATTGGCTGTTCTTTCATCAAATTCCAGACTCCTTCACGGCCCGTCCGCAGCGTAACACATGAGCACTGTGAATACAGAGAAGGACGTGTGGGTGCACATTTCAAATAAGGAACAAAGCCAAGATGGTCCGCCATGCCTGCACCGTACATTCCCAGGCTTCACAAGCACCTCAGGCTATTCACAGGTGACGCTTCTACGCGAGTTAAGGCAACTACGGCTGTGAGTGAGGCAAACGTAAGCATATTTAAATAAGCAGTACAGTAAAGGAGAGCTGGGTAATGAAATAACTTTTAATTAAAAAGAAGAAACATTAGCCACATAATGAAAACAAAACAAGCGCTAAGCAGCACAAGTACCACGAGTAAATGCAAGCTATGTACAAGAGTACCTTCATCTCAGTACTCCACACAAAACAAGAATATCATAAAATCACCCGGAGCCAGACACGAAAACGCATGGAAGTATTGTAACTGACCTACGCAGTTTTTGGAATATAAGGGTCATTGCATCAAGTTTTGCGACGTAAATTTCCTTCACTTTTGCAGAGGAGGTATGAATAGATTAGATTATTAGTTAGTTTAAGCCTCCCTATCCTCAACAAATGAGGTCCAAAGAGAGGAAGGAAGAAGGCACCATTTAGTATGGAGTTAAGGGAACGCGGAATCTATACAGAAAGGGCATAGAAACCGTAAAATGAGAAAGAAATCCATGAAACAAGATCAAAGTTGAAGAAGAAAGTAGTAGGTGCTGAAAAAACAGGACAGCAGTGAACCGAAAAAATATGGTCCGTAACAAAACAAAAACCTATTCTATTTCAACCAAAAGAAAGCCTACATAACCTTTAGCTCGGGCTCTCACATAGTCCCCCTGGGAGCGCAAATTCCCATAGATACAATAATTGTATCCCCCTAAGGAGGTACGAATATTCATCTGGTAGTTAAACTCCATCAGCAGATAAAAAATTGATCTATATGTACAACTGGAAGAATGTAGGGAAATAAATTCAAGTAAAATGATAAAACATTTTCACTTTCGCCCTAAGAAGTTCCTGCAATGGATTAGATTAGATGTTAGCCTCCTTAATCGCTACAAAAAAAAACGCTCCAAAAAAAGGAAAGGGGAAGGCACCATTTAGTATGGAGGTAACGGAACGCGGAATCTATGCAGAAAGGGCATAGAAACAGTAAGTTGAAAAAGAAGTTTATGAAACAAAATAAAAACAGAAAAAAATTGTAAGTACTGAAAAACAGAACAGCAGTGAACCAAAAAAAATGGTCCTTAACATAGATTATTAGTTAATCTAAGCCTTCCTATCCGCCACAAAGGCGATCCAAAGAGAAGAAGGCACCACTTAGTATGGAGTTAAGAGAACGCGGAATCTATGCAGTTTGGGCATAGAAAGAGTTAGCTGAGAAAGAAGATCAAAGTCGAAGAGGAAAGTAGTAGGTGATGAAAAACAGGACAGCAGTGAACCGAAAAAATAATCCTTAACATAACAAAAACATTTTATTTCAACAAAAAGAAAGCCTACCTAACTCTCAGCTCGAGCCCTCACATTGTCGTCGTGGGAATACTATTTCCCATAGATACAATAGTTGTATCCCTTGAGGGGTCCTACAGTGGAATAACTGTAAGAATTTGCTCGATCAATATACACCACATTTGCACGAAAGAAATTTATGATGAAGAAAACTAGTCAAATAATACAAAAATGAACACCTATATCACCACCACAAAGTGGAGCAGGCGTAGAATAAACTGCCTAAGCGCACTACATCGACACTACGGCACAGACAGCGATGGTGTTTCTCTCACAGATAATAGAAAAATTCTCCAGTAAATTGAATTACAACCGTTATGTCGTTGGATATGATAAGCACTCGCATCCTAACTTTCTGACACGGGGGAAGTTCATGTCCGAGGCTCGGTGTCAAATTTTGTTCACCTGCTTTCAGCATCAGGTATTAGAAAATTACAATCATTTGGTGATGCCTCCCTTGCGGGCTATGGGAATCGTTCCAAAATTGTCCAAAGTTAAACGAAATACAAATTTACTTTAGTACTGTTTCGAAATACAGGGAGGGAGATCAGTAAATTTTTATACAAAATTTACCCTAGGCCATACAAATCGGTCGTTTAGGACAGAAGCAGCAGGGAATGACAAATTTTACATGTTTCCTAACGCTACACAGAAATTTGCGTTCTCCGGCACCCATACACATCCCAGAAAACAAGAGCAGAGCTCACCAGCGCTGTGTCAGAAAAACACCCGGCTACATGCATTCTCCTATGAAACAGCGTCTAACATATGCATCAACATTTCTAGACAAACCTGAGTTACAAAGCGTTGCTTTCCATTCAATTCTTTTCATCAAAGTCAAATTCGATCACATTTTCTGATGATGGTTTCAACTACACATAAGAATACTATACAGGTTGTTTTTTTCTATCACACGATTCACTCACTTCGCATAACCCAAACATCTTCTAGCGTTTTGAGATGAAATACTGCAAGAGAATTATACATCGAATCCATCCTTTCTCTTTTATCCTTGTCTGTAGCATGTATGAATACGATTGATCGAAATGGCAATATTATACACCGTTCTTCGAACCTTACTTGCACCTAACAAATCATTTACAGATAATTTGGTGCACGCACAACGGTTAGTATTCTATTTTACACGGCTGCAGTAGCCCGCTGCACACACGCCTTACAAAAACACCTCATTTGAATGCAAATTTTTTAAAATTTATTTATCGAAGTCGGAACAGACACACACGGTACTCACCATATACTTCAAAGGGACAGGCATGACCACAAACATACTGCTACATACATTACAACTTCTCTATCATGCTCTTTTGTCCGTTCCAATTGTGCATATCAAGACTATAGTATGCCTTTCCGTAATACAAACAAAAGATTAATGCATCCCAAATTGTTGAATTCCCTCTCATGTCCTCTACCCACATACAAAGGGTTATTTTAATGCTGTTTTACCATCGAAGGCGGAGTATCAGCGCATAAAGAGTTTCATACTAGGGGTGTCACTAGGACTTATATTTCTATAGTTCAAAACAGCTTTTTCACTCTAATATAGCACAATCAAATCGTCTAAATTTTGTTACATTCATGTAGGTTACGAGAACTAACTGTTCAGCAGCAAGAGCAGGTTTACAGACTCCTCTCGCACTTCATTTCATTACTTACTTCTTTCCCGTACAATTCCACTGCTATCTTCTGCTTTTACTCCAAATAATAACTCTTGGAGTTCAAATTTAAAAATACCTATAAAAAATTATCTTTCTTCTTAAATGTTCTAAATACTAAACCTACTGTATTTTGCCAGCAGCGACCTATTTCTTTGAATACTTCTCAGCTTCTGTTTCATTGAACTATTTACTTCACCAGCCATGTTCTTTTTCCTCTTCATTTTTACTAAGTTGGCACAACTCATCTTACGAGCGTTCTTACGCATACAATTCCTAAATTTCTCCGTCTTCACTTCCACTTCTGAGTCTCAAAAATATTCGATTTCATCCTAAAACTTCACTCATCTGGCTCATTAAACACATCACTTGACTGGCTCATTACAATCGCATTTGTTGGCCGTTCGGCACTTTTGTTCCACTGCAGAAACTCTTTTCTCTGTTCCACAAAACACACTCACACTTGCTCATTTTCCGTACCACACACGTGCACAGATAATACAGTTCCATTTTAAAGCGGGAAACGCGAAAGAAAAGAAGAAATTCGGAACGTCATCGTCGATATTTCAGCTGTTCCTATAATTTTAGCATAGGGAGGCAAAATGCAACACAACATGAACGCATTTCAGGGGCAAATCAAGCTAGAAATTTTCAAACAATTCACACACTTAATGCTATGAAGAGTGGAAAGAAAACACATTTGAATGGAACTACGAACAATTGCTAGATGAGACCCCAATTTACTGAGTGATCATAAACTCGGAAAACTAAATTGAGTTTTTTTTAAATTGTTCAGGGAAAAAAGGCACAATCACTAAAAGCAAATTGATTTTTAATCAAGTGACAAAATTATTGATGAATTTGTTCTAGATAATTGAGTATGAAAAATTTATAAGCATGGTATGATGAAGAAAAGCTTGGTGAAAACAAACGTCTAGGATGCACACCAAACCAACCACACAGCGATGGACAGTACAATAAATTGTGACTTTATAGTGACCAATGAGTTACGCTTTTGATTTCATAAGAGGTTATTACAGAAAACAGAAAGTAATTAGCTTATGAAACGAGTTTTAAAGTTTTAATACGAAAGAAAATCACAGAATTCACTCTCCGAAGAAGACTAGTATTTAAAATCACTGAATGAAACAATAAGAAGCTTAATCATGGAAGTGACGGTCGTGTGGCATGCGACAGTAATAAAATATCACGGCATGGTTGAGAAAAAAATTTGTTAAGTACTATAAAATAGGTTACGTCTTATAATCTTCAATAAAGGTTTCATTAAAAGTAATCTCAAATAGTCAACAAGTGAATAATTTATAATCATTCATTATAATCTCATTTAAATATTTCCTGACCGTCTTCTGCAGTGACGTTATGCACAGGCAATGCTGTGGCCGATCATGAGAGATTCCAGCATTGGAGACGCGATCAGAGGGAGGGGGCGGTGAGTGCTTTTCCTCGACTGCCACTTCAGGGCTTCGTATTCATCTTTGGTTACAATATCATAACTAAAAAATGAATCTGTTGAAATATGTACGGATGATCGATACAAGTTTCAATAAATCTGTGACCTACGTCTTCTACGCATGTAGAACACACATACATGATTGATTGATCATAAGTTAGTTTCAGCCTCCCATACCACAACAAAGATGTTCAAAGGGAGGAAGGATGAAGGCACAATTTAGCAAGGAGTTAAAGAAACGCAGAATCTTTGCTTGAGAGCATTTCCCGCATAAGATCCCCTACGCATAGAAACAGTAAGTTGAGAAAGAAGGTTAGGAAATAAGATAAAAGTTGAAGAAGGAAGTCAGAGGTGAACCGAAAAACGATCAAGATCAACAAACAAAAAGTATTTTATTTCAACAAAAAGAAGGCCTATCTAACTATGAGCTCGGGGCCCCACACAGTTCTCCTAGAGTGCTAATTTCTATAGATACAACGGTTGTATCCCCCGAGGGGAGCACACACACAGGACCTGATAATGAGTAAATCTCTCAGGTGATGAGCACACACGCGGACGACAATCTATGAGAGCAGGCGAATTCCAACTAGACAGAAAGTTAATTGAGATGAAATAGTTAGGGAAGGTAGAATTTCAATTGGCATAGAAAATTCATTAGACGGTATTCTTGCGGACATTTGGAAACTTTTGTAGACATGAGCATTCACATACACATGTGAAAATTAATGCAGATGAATGAAACTTTGGACAAGCATCTGGTGGTGAGACAAACTTTTGCGGATAGGAAAAAATTATACTGGAGACAGGAGGGTAAGTTCCTCCCTAAAATAATATATGAGAAGAAATTCACGAGAAATGGAGAATTGTAAGTGGAGGGAGGCAAGCATTATTTAAGGAGCTAGAGTCGGAAACTCGTACAAAAAGAATTAATTTATGCAGAAGAAAACTAACTCTGGTGATAATTATTCACTGAGAGGGAGATGTGTGTACAAGAATGACGGCAAAACAGCAAGGCTGATTTCTTATCCAGAGCGGATGAACACTGCAAAACAGCATCGCCTCCGTGAATAGATCTACGTGATCATTTGAACTCTAACGTATAATACTGAGGTGAAATAGACTAAACGCAGCCGTAATTACAACGTCGACATTAAGAGGTCAACAATAATTCTACAGTTCTGCTAATCTCCAGTCCAATACACAAGTACCATAAAGCTTTAAAATGAAGACGTACTCCCTGAGATCACCACGCGTGTAACCGGAAAGCATGACACCAAAATTATCTTACCAGCCTTAGTGCATAAAAGACCAATAGCCTCTGCAGACAACGCTAGTACAAAATCTTAATCGTAAAAATTAAATTTGCCATTTCGGTTTTACGATTTCAAGCTCAGCATAAGATGACTAAGGTATACAGACGACGTTGAAAAAGAATCAAAATGCCGGGCGGGGGAGTGAAGCGGTCATCAATTGAAGGGTGCAGTCGCTCATAGAGAGGGAGAGGCCCGGGGCAGGACGCTGAAGGGCTCACTCATGCCCAGGCAGCAGCTGTGCAGGCGGGACACGAACAGCAGCCTGTAGCGGCCCACGTCCTGGATGAGGTCGTCACGCATCTCCACCTGAGAACACACTGCTGTCACAGCTCAGCAGATACGAGACCGAGGTGCTCCGTGACCTCAGTGTATCACATTTACATCTACGTTATATTGATAATAAGTTTTTAAGTACAATCTCCTTTGGGAGCAGCAATGATCGCAGATAAGTTAGAGAATTCTTACTACTTCGTTAAAGAATAAAATATGGTCACAGGAAAGAGCCGAGCAGCCCATTTTCGGGTAGTCTCCAAGTCCCATGCCATTAGACACGGGCAAAAAATGAATGATAATAAATGGAAGAGCTTCTAAAATAAAATAAAGACATTGAAGAACAATTATTCTTGGCACTAGCCCTCCATTTCGAAGTAGGGAAGGAGGTGCGGCAGAAAATCCGTCAGACATTGATGCAGTCAGCTGTTACGATGCCGCACACTCGTGCTTATTCCCCGATGGAAGGGCGAGGATCAACGACGACCAAGCATCACGAGAATTCAGCGCAGGTAATTTTATGTCCACCTCATCATTTCCATCCAGAACGGTTACAAGCTCACACTGCATTTTTTAGACGTGCAGCTTGCACTGGATCACTCTTACATCGGGCAATTCCGGCCACGGACAGACATCAGGAAGGCAATACCCGTTCCATTTACATGCCTCACGCTGAAGATTAGATGCTAGTTTTAGCCTCCCTAACCGCAAGAACGGCGTTCCAAAGAGAGAGAGGCACCATTTAGTATGGAGATAAGTGAATGCGGAATCTGTGCAAAAAGTTCATTGAAATCGCAAGTTTAGAAAGAAACTTATGATTCAAAATAAAATTTGAAGAAGAAAGTTGTAGCTGCTGAAAAACCGGACAGCAGTGAACTAAAAAAAGATGGTCCTTAACAAAACACACACACACAAAAAAAATTGCTTCAACGTAAACAAGGCCTATCTTTCAGCTCGGGACCTCACATTTTCCCCCAGGGAATGCTAATTTTCAAAGAAACAATAGTTGTTTCACCCTAAGGAGTGCATCACGGTGAAACAAAAGGCATCACCGAGCTGAAGTTATCGCAACAGGACTGTGGCAACCACTGTTCACTGTGAAAATCTACCATTATATGTTCCACGTACAGACTCCTGCAATCTCATCCACTTATTCAGATAGGACGCCAACGCTCACCAAGGTACACACAGAACCACACTAGCACAAGGCTACAAAAGTGGCATTGGTCTGATACTGATTGACTGGTTCTAAGCTTTCAGCCAAAACTGTTGCGCGCGAACCTCAACAAAAGCATTATTTCATAAGATGACTCGAGAAAACAGAATGGAAACGATTGAAATGCAATGTACATTACATGAAGTTAGAGATATTAACCCATTACTCGTCAGAGTCCCATGGGTGGAACGTTTATATAATTCGTTATTTTCTTTTTTATGTAAATTATTCACCTCCTGAATGCGTTACACATTTCTAATAAACCTAAATATTACGTAATTAATTCCGTAAGGCTGCAAGACATAGGGTGCAATAAGGAAAGTTTTTGAGTGCAGGAGTTTGAGTATGAGTGCTAAGAGAGGACTGTTTGAAAGCTTAATCGTACCAGTTTTGCTGTATGGAGTAGAGTCTTGGGGTTTGGGAGCAGCTGAGAGGAGGAAGCTGGATGTGTTTGAGGAGCATGTATGGAGTAGCAAGAAGAGATAGGATCAGGAATGAGTTGGTTAGGGGGTAAACGGGTGTTGCCAAAAAGACGAGCAGGCAGGTGGATGAAAGAGTGCTTTGTATGAGAGGGGTTTGACTGTGGACGTGGCGCGAGGGATGACTGCGGACAGAGGTGAGTGGAAGCAGTGCATGAGGTAATTTTATTTTTTGACGCTGTCACTGGACGCCTGCCTGCGTGTGATGAAGTTGACCTGTCTTGTGTGAGGAGAGGACTGCACTCAATGAAGCGGTCGGGGTAAACCAGCTATGGCTATCGGGCCTGACTGGAAGATGGTTGTGCTGGGCTGCTATTGATCCGGGCAGTTCTGGTGCGGCCAGTGCTGCCTCTCTCGCCTTCTAGTACTAAGAGTGACTAAGGGTGATTGATTGTGGCCTGCTGTCGGCTACCCTCCCGTAGGGAGGAGAAGCCTTGTATATGTAAGAAAAATATTCACCTCCGGAATCTGTTACACATCTCTAATATACCTAAATATTACGCAATTATAAACTTATCACGAATTTTCGCATTAAATGAAAATTTTCGCCCAATTAAATTCTCCAACTAAATGAATGTCGGTGCTTTACGGGGTGGGAAGTTAAATGGACATTTAATTAGCACAATCGTTACACAGTACTGTACGTGAACATCACTAATAATATCGTTGCAATACTACAGCAGTATCAACAGCGCGATAGAAGCAGTGACTATACCCAGATACAGATGCCATGTCCGATTTGACGGTAGTTTCAAACCGTTGCGTCGTACACCACCGTAGTAATTTCGTCAAAGAACTATACTAAGCAGCAACGAATTGCAGTAGGAGGCTGATGAACACTATTTACCAATAGTTACAGGCAGAACATATTGTAGTTACAAGAACGTAATTTCGTTGGAAATAACATAGTGGTGGTAACGACGATCGATTCGCTAAAAGTCGGTAACGAAATAAACTACACAATATTGGAAAACCAAAGAAAGAGGTCATGCAAGCATTCAAGACTGACTTGAGATACATTAGAGAACGATTATAGAACAAGAGAGGAAGCTAAAACGAAAATAAATTATGTAGAACATAAACATTCATTGCTAATTAAAAGTACGTAAATGAAAAGTAGAAAACATGTTACAGACGGTTCAGCGGAATAACATTGAAAAAAGGTGAAATAAAATTTATAAGGGTGTATCTGACTCTTACTAGAAATTAGGCTAAACAAGAAAAGGAAAATAATTTCTATTTTTTTTGTGGGATTCAAACTGACAACTGTTGGAGCCTCAGCACAAACATCTACACTAAACACTAGAGCCTAACTTCTGCTTCAACAGTTAGGAATTAAATTACACAAGAACCACAGGCAACACACAAGCATTAGTAGTAAATTGCGCGTGATACTCGAAAACATTCTGCGTGAAGAGTGCATGGAACCCAAACGCCACCCATCACCACGAAAATTTGACAGCAAAAAATTGGAATAAAGTTTGAGACTCTACGCTCCATAAGATATCATTAGATAGTCTATGCACTTACCGTAAACGTGGCAGGACCGGCCTGGTCCTTGATCTCAGGCAGGTAGCAATAAGACAAGTACTGCTCCATGTTGCTGAACGTCTCCTGCGCATCAAGAGCAGCATGACGCAACACGTGGCATAAATGAGAACCAACGTTTTGCTGGATTCCTATTAAGGTAACAACAGAATGTCATTTGGCAGTTGTGCTTGTCCCACTTGTGAAATGAGCTACTTCATGTCTGGGTACACGAGCATTTGATTGCGGGGTTGCAGCCTCCTTCACGTGGAATTCCTGTCACTCTGCCTTATGGAATCATAGGCACTGCTCTCCTCTACATCGTCGATTTGAGGGATAAACTTGTTAATTTTCATGACAAGCTACTAAGAAAAGTATCATTTGATTTTTGAATCGTACAACAAAAATTGCAGTGAGCGTGTAATTATATAGCGAGAGGGAAGAAATATTCGTTCACTAATTAATAATTCATTTAACAAATTTCTGACTTACTGAAACGCATTAACATACAAAATAATCGAACATGCCCAAAAAAGAATGTCTAAGAGATATAAAGAAAATTATTAATGAGAGCATTTACATTTTTATATACTTATGAAGGAAAAATGTATATTAGATGTTAGTTTAAGCCTCCCTAACTGCTAAAAAAAAGTGTTCCAAAGAGAGAAAGGAGGAAGGCACCATTTACTATCGAGATAAGGGAACGCTGAATCTATGCAGAAGGGACATAAAAACAGTAAGTTGAGAAAGAAGTTTGTGAAACAAGATGAAAGTTGAAGAAGAAAGTAGTATGGCTGAAAAACAGGAGAGCAGTGAACCGAAAAAAAGTGGTCTTTAACATAACCAAAAACATTGTATTTCAACAAAAAGAAGGCCTACCTAACTCTCAGCTAGGGCCCTCACACATTTCCCCCTGGGAGTGCTCATTCCCATAGGTCCAATGGTTGGATCCCCACGAAGGGAGGAAAAAAGTAATCGTACAATTTAAAACAAATACAGAATTATTCAATAATTGGCAAAATATCCCTTACTCACTTTCTCAGTCGTTAATCAACGTCTATAATCTTTAATTAATGATTTAAATATTTTCTAACTATGTGATCGTGTTCTCCTAGGCATATCCTTTCCAGGTCTTGGATGTTATTTCGAAGAACTTTCAAACACCTCAACTTTAAAATAACGCCTTATATTTTTGATTAGGTTTAAGTCTGGGGACTGGCTGGCTTAGCTATTTGAGTTGCATTACATTACGATTACTAAGCTATTCTTTTGCAGATTTCGCTCTGTGCTTCCGATCGTTATGTTGCAGGAAGGTCTAATCTACTAGGAGCTCTAGTATTGTCAACAAAACATAGGAGTTAGTGCGCAAAATACATTGGTATAGTTATGCATATATTCTACAAACTATCATGTGTATGCATACTATGTAGTCAGTTTCATTTACGGAAAAATATCCCCAGGTCACGATGCTACCTCCTCTAACCTTCACAGAAGGAATTGTGCTTTTCTGTGCATAGGGAGTACCGTCTTTCCCATTAACATAAAATTGTGACATGTAACTAAATAATTCTCATATTTCTTGACTCTTATACTATGAAACAACTGATGCAATGAGAAAGAAGTTCATGAAACAAGATCAAAGTTGAAGAAGAAAGTAGTAGGTGCTGAAAAAACAGGACAGCAGTGAACTTAAAAAAGATGGTTCTTAACATAACAAAATCCTTTTATTTCAACAAAAAGAAGGCCTACCTAACTCTCAGCTTAGGCCCTCACACATTTTCCCACTGGGAGCGCTAATTCCCACAGATACAATGGTTGTATTCCCCTGAGGGATGCACTGAACAATACCGATACGAGTTAATTAAAGTTTTTTAAAAGTAGTAACAAACCTTTTACGAATATATATTTTTTTTCATCCTTAAATGTACAACAATGGGGAGACTTTCTTCAACAGTGAATTATTTGAATTTTCTTGAAAATTTTGATTTAATTTATTTTTTCATTCAAATATTAGAACTATTATTTTCGTAAAGGTTTGTCAAAATCGGTTAAATTAAGAATTTTTGGTTAAGGGATATGAGTTTCCTCCCACTGTCTAAACATTATTGAAGTGACTTCACCTTATCACTTTACCACAGAAGTAAATTCACTACATAAAATGTTTATAGATAAATTAATCTGAGCTTATTTTCAACATTTCTAAATGAAGGAAATAATCAAAGTGATTCAATTGATGCAATCTCGGCACCTGAATTTTAGATAGGGAAAATTTTGATGCAAAAAATATCAGAACTTACAGCTCATGTCGCACTCGTGCACAATACGTGTTGGTTCACAAGTAGTGATCAAAGTATTTTCGACGTCTAAAAACTGAAAGGCTCTTGACGGTCAAAAATGCACTAAGCGTTATCCAAGTAGAGTTTATTCGCTCCAGTCCTTATCGTACGCAAGTGGTCATACAAATGATAGAACACATCACCTCTAAAGGTGACGTGTTCCATCATGCACTAAACAGGTTACATTCTTTCGGCGCAAGTGCAGCATCCACAACTGTCCCGAGAGCCACAGCAAATACCGAGTCTACTCGTGTTTTGAAAGCACCTGAGTCTACCCACAGATTAGATTATTAGTTAGTTTAAGCCTCCCTATCCTCAACAAATGAGATCCAAAGAGAGGAAGGAAGAAGACACCATTTAGTATGGAGTTAAGGGAACGTGGAATCTATGCCGAAAGGGCATAGAAACAGTGAGATGAGAATGAAGTTCATGAAACAAGATCAAAGCTGAAGAAGAAAGTAGTCGGTGTTGAAAAAATAGGACAGCAGTGAACCGAAAAATAGCTGGTCCGTCACAAAACAAAAACCAATGCTATTTTAACAAAAAAGAAAGCCTACCTAACCTTTAGCTCGGGCCCTCACATTGTCCCCCTGGGAGCGCTAATTCCCATAGATACAATAGTTGTATCCCCCTGAGGAGGTCTACCCACAACGAAATCAATACTGTGAGGGCTTTTCGGGAAAAGGTCAAACACAGGAGATTCGCCAGTTACGTAAGGTGCTAGAATAAATTCTATCGAAAATTCCTGTTCTTTTCAAGTTTTGCGAATGGTGAATTACGAAAAGAAGTTCAAAAAGTAGGCTAGGCTCTAAATCACTTACACCTCTGAACTCATGTTTAGTGAAATAAGGTCTACTTATACACCAAAATGTCTTGATATCAAGCCATCATCAGCAAAAAGATGGATTTTAAGAAATCAATCGCAGAGCTTGAATTCCAGCTGAATGCATACGAGATTAAATAATCTGGTTAATCAGAACACAAGGAATACTTAAGTAACGTTCATTCTGGTTGAAATACTTTGAACTTTGAAAAAATCCAAAAAACATTGGCTGAGATGATGTGAACGTATTACATTATCAATATTATTTACTTCCTCACCAGCTATTCAACACATTTGATATGATAAAGCTTTCTGTGTAGTATTACTATTAAATTAGTTAGTTTTAGACTCCCTAGCCACAACAAAAGCGATCTCAAGAAAACGGAGAAAAAGGAACCATTCATAATGGAATGTAGAAAACGGGGAATCTCCGCGCAAGGTGTGTTCCCGAACAGAATATCATGCGCATAGAAACAGCAAGTTGGGAAGAACAAGAAAAAAGATGAAAAACAGATCACAAAGGTATGAAACATGAATGAAGTAAAGCGAGCAAGAAAAAATTCCGAAACTTCGATCTGTAGCAGAGATAACTTAATAGTCTTGACGGGAGCGCCGGTCCTTAGAACATAGTATGGACAAACCCAACTAACCTAAACCTATCATTATTCTATATCTAAGGAGATTTACATGCACTGTGAAAGTTGAACACAGAACTTGTTTCTTTTTCCGTTCTTTTTCAAACTCATCCGGTATCACAAGGAATTAACAGGAAACTGACTTTTTCCTGTAACCAAATGAGAATTTCCGTATTTTAAAATCTTAAGATAAATTAAATCCAACTTTAGAGTTCAATAGCTGAATAAGACTGAATACGCAAGAGTGGCAGTAACTTTCCGAGCGTAAATGGGTGATCAAAAATCATTACATAAAAGTAGTAATTTTCAATAATAAGTTTGTGTACAAGAAAAAAGCCCTTCATTCTGGTATAACTATATTCTTACATAGACATATAGATGGCAAATGATTCAAAAGCTCTATTGCACTGTGACAAAAGATCAGAGCTAGAAGGATAAGCGGGGCCTCTCACTCTGAATATGGCGACGTAGTCGGCGGTGGAGATGGTGACGTCGCTGTCGAGCGTGACCGTGGCCGTGCCGCCCTCTCCCACGCGCCACTCCCCGGTGGGCTGCAGCTTCACGCACCGCTCCCTGTGGTCGCTGAACACCTGCACCGTGCATAGCAGTCTAGCATAACTCCTACACTACGATGAAGGATATGCATTAATCTAGAACCATGGTAAACGATTAAATATTTTAAATGCACCCGTGGATGATGCGATTTTTGGAATTCCGAAGTACGAGTACATGCTATCGAAACGTTAATTTTTTGACTGGTTTTTCTTTTCAAAACAAAATTGAGATTTTTGTAGAAATCAACCGATTACAAATGTATTAAAACGTTTCATTATTTTTGATACTTTTTGCGATATATGTGGTTTTGAAAAAACGAGCAGCTTGTAGTCATCATGTGAAGCTGAAAAGCCCAAGCAAACTCAGAAAGCTCAGCATTATGAGTGTAAGCTGCAGATTAGATTATCAGTTAGTTTAAGCCTCCCTATCCGCAACAAATGCGATCAAAGAGAGGAAGCAAGAAGGCACCATTTAGTATGGAGTTAAGGGAACGCGGAATCTATGCAGAAAGGGCATAGAAACAGTAAGTTGAGAAAAAAGTTAATGAGACAAGACAAACGTTGAAGAAGAAAGAAGTAGATGCTGAAAAACAACAGCAGTTAACCGAAAAAGATTGTCCTTAACATAACAAAATCATTTTATTTCAACAAAAAGAAGGCCAACCTAACTCTCAGCTTGGGCCCTCACACATTTTCCCCTGGGAGTGCTAATTCCCATAGATTTAATACATGTTTCTAAATATATCTTTCTATTAAATATTTATTGGTTTAAAATATATTATTAACCTTTTTATACCATTGTTTATATATAGTTTAATTTTCATAATTGTGCGTGGTTTAGAAATGTGGAATCTGGCGATTTAATCAACGTGTTGTATTATTTTGCTTTCAAGTGTAAGGTACGCACGAAGTTTATTAACATTTTATCGACAAATTGAAATCAATTAGTTTGTTATTTATACAAAGCTGTCTAATCTTCCATATCCTTTTACGGAATTTATCACCATTTATAATGGTTAGCTAAATAAGTTATAAACGTGTACCAATATCAAAGCTACACTATGGATTTAAGACAAAATGAGAGATTGCCCAGCTGATGGAAGGAGTAAGCTGAAGTTAATAACACAGAGTCTGTTTGATAAACTTGGAACTACCGGTAACTGTTCTCGAAGAGGTCGCTTTCGAACTTCTCAGCTGTCAAAGCAAGGATCAGTTGAAATCTAAATGAAAGCACAGAAGTTTTCTAAATCATGAATTAAAGTAAAAAAAAACATGAGGTTCATTGCTAAAACGAATTTGGAGTTGTCACCATTAAAAATCCAAAAACGTCCTTAACCAACTTTGAATAAACTAACTAATCTTAACTAATCTTAACTAAGAAGCAAAACGACTCGCTAGAGTAAGGAACCTCAGCAGTTTATTGAGGATACGATGGCAAATGGCACCGTGTTTTTAAATGAGAAACATGTCATGGTTGAGGGGAATTTCAACTACAAAAATGATTGACTGCACTGAAGTTCACTTTAAACATTTCCAAATCCTACAGAATATTTAAAATAAACTTCAGTCACGATATAGGCTTCAATTGTAAAAAACGGAGCATTTCCTTTCATTTTAGTTCAACGAGGGCCAAAAGTGGACAACACCAACTCGATCATCGAACAAATTAACTCCTGCACGTGAGGAAGATTAAGAGCATTTTTGAAACAAGCCATTCATTCCGAAAAGGACAGGCATCCTTTCACACACCAAAAAAGACACGATATGAGTGTCAAGACCATTTTCCAGTCTTTGAACAAGGAAATGTGGCCCCCTCAATCTCAGAAATTTCTGCTCGGTTCACAACGGAAACTGGAGCATGTGTATCCTTAGACATGACAACTAATGCTCTGAAGCGCTCGTTCCTCAAGGAAAATGGGAGAAAATTCTTAGGGCATTCTACTGAAAGAAGCAGAAATTTTTCAATAACAGGTTAAATTGAATACGCAAGTCATAATTAGATGTCGTGATAGTAATAGAATTTTCTTCATCGTAATGGAGAAATATTTCAACTATTTTGTTCATCTACGAACTCTACCTTCACCATGCCTATTGGAAAACGTAAAATAAAATGCGTTTCATCAAGAATTAACTCCACCATCTTCGTCACCTAATTCCTTCAACATAAAACAGGATGCGATGTGCAAAGGTAAGTGCACACAAACGGAGTTCAGACGATGAAGCAAATACAACGAGGGAGGACAGAAAAAGGCTCGAGAGGGATAGGATGGCAACATAGGAAACTATATGAATGCACTACTTGAATTTTCAGGTTTTCAGAGCATACAAGGTGTTAAGAAATGAAAGGTAGGTAGGACACGGTATTGACAGGCAGGTCTGACAGAACGGAACTTAACGGAACACAGAATTTAAACCCCTTTTTTAAGAATACTAATACATGTAATTCAAAATTTCTTAGTTTTGAAAACACTGGTTTGATGTTTATCCTTGATACTCAGTAATCATCATTCCTGCTTCTGAGAAATGTGATAATGGAAAAAGAAACGAATAGAATAACAGAGAAATGGATATTTTATCGAACCACCACAATAACTGTTCGAGATGTCTGCCTTCTGCGTCAATGCAAGTCTGGTACCTTTTCCGAATGGAGTGCTGGAAAATACAAAAATCAAGTCTTGATTTTTCAGCAATATGACCTGGTGCAACCGCTATACTTACAAGAAGATTCCTCTCGGACTCCACTGGTGTCTTGTAAATCAATGATTTCATGTGCCCCAGTGAAAGAAATCTAAAGCACTCATGTCTAGATAATCTGGAGGCCCTGTCACTCGTTTATTAGCGCCTGTCCACTCAATTGGAAAGGCGTCGTTCAGATTATAGCGAGCATTCCAGTTGAAGTGGGTCGGAGCTCCGTCGTGCTGGAACCACATTCGATGGCGAATATCTCACCTAGAGGCGCATCCTTCAGTAGCTCAGGTAATACATCTCTTAGAAACGAGACAAACGTACCCATTTATAGGAGACGACATCAGATACAGCCAAATGAGATGGTCGTCGACTATATCAGCCAATACATTGACAGTAAACCGATGCACTTCATAAGAGTTATTCTTTTGCCAGTTGTGCAAGTTATGTGTGTTGAATGTTTGTTGCATATAAAATTGGCTTCGTCAGTGAAATGAACATGCTTCAAAAAATTTTCATTGTCCAGTTCTTGCCTCAGGTACCAATATGCAAACTGTACACGAAATACGTAGTTGATCTGGAGCAGATCAAGAACTTCCTGAAAATGACTAGGTAGTAGATTGTTGTCGTTGAAAACATACCATACCGTCGCCGTGGTTTGGTATTTGTAAGCCACGTGCTGCAGCTCGGATGCTTGCATGACACCTGTCACGGAAGTATTGCAGCACGTCGTCCTCAACTGCGTCACGTAAATCTCTGGGTCAGCCACAACCTCTCCTATTCACCTTGAAGCTTCCAGGTTTGCGTCAGAGACGTTGTATGTAAATTTGAGACGTCCAGGCAAATTTCGGTTAGGAAAACGCTCCTAATATAACCTTACAACCTAGCTGTGCGTTTAGCATTGCCGTTCCGTAAGCCATAAGCCGTTTCTTCATTTGACGAACGCGCGATGTCAAAACTGTGTCGCAGCGTAAACTGATTTGTTAACACTGAGCACTCGAGTGTTGCCAGATTTAAAGGCAATACTCATTTCGAAATAAACATTTTAGAGCCACAAAGATGTAAAAAACTGCGCGCAAAAGTTTAAACTTGAAACTTTTAGTATCTTACTAGCAACTTGAAAACTGAGTTTTGCAATACTTAATTTATATTTATTTACCTTGTGAAATTATTCATCTTGTGTGTTCTTGCCAACAGTTGAAGTTTGTACCGCTCGTGTATTACCGCCCTGTGTGTTTACAGTATTGACAATAACACAATTATATTATCCTTGAACGGTTATTGTGCTAGTCTTGCGAGTGACAATCAGCCTTTGATAAGCTTCCTGGAAGACAACTATAAGACGCACGTGTCCGTGAGGAACCATGCAGAAAGAGTCAAACAACTTGTAGGTCTTGAATGAGCACTAGTGATGAAGTGGAATTTGGCTTCATCAGCGCATCTGCAAACGTCACTAGCATTCACTAGCTCCTAAGACATTAAAAACGCTTAAACGAGAAAGTGCTACCTGTGATGCCAGGTGCAATGAAGAAATCAATGATGAGCGCACCTTGATGCAGTACTCGGCCGTGACGGGCTTGTGGTCGCTCTGAGTGTAGCGCGGCAGCGCGGTGTAGCTCGTCTGCTCCGCTGTCAGCGTCACGTTCTCGTACGCCTCCGGCAGCACCTTGTGCAGGATCCGGTCTGTCCACGCCGGTCTCCGACTGCCAAAAAATTAATGATTCACACCAATTGATTGTAAGTTAGTTTCAGCCTCCATTGCAACAACAAAGATGTTCAAATAGAAGAAGGATGATGGCACCATTTTGTAAGGAGCTAAGAGATTAGATTAGATTATTAGTTAGTTTAAGCCTCCCTATCCCCAACAAATGAGATCCAAAGAGAGGAAGAAAGAAGGCACCATTTAGTATGGAGATAAGGGAACGTGGAATCTATGCAGAAAGGGCATAGAAACAGTAAGATAAGAAAGAAGTTCATGAAACAAGATCAAAGTTGAAGAAGAAAGTAGTAGGTGTTGAAAAAACAGGACAGCAGTGAACCGAAACAAAGTTGGTCCGTAACAAAACAAAAACCTATGTTATTTTAACAAAAAGAAAGCCTACCTAACCATTAGCTCGGGCCCTCACATAATCCCCTGTGAGCGCTAATTCCCATAGATAAGGAGCTAAGACAACGTTGAATCTATGCACATGGTGTGTTCCCCACAGGATCCCGTACGCATTGAAACAAAAGGTTGAGAAGGAAAGTTAGAAAACAAGATAAAAGTTGAAGAACGTCAGAGGTGCTGGAAAATGGGACAGCAGTGAACCGATAAGATGGTCCTGAACAAACCAAATCTTTTATTTTAACAAAAAAAGGCCTACCTTACTCTCAGCTCGGGACCTCACATTTCGCTTTGGGAGTGCCTATGCCCATAGTCACAATAGTTATATCCCCCTGAGGAGAGTGATTTGGATCATTACACCAAGAGACTCGTAGGTTCTGTAGAAGTGCAATGATTTTTCTTCAGATGCAACTCGATTTTCCCTTCTTGAAATCTACACTTTACTTGAGAGGAATCGTACAAGGTACTATCCGCCCTATTTTGGATTTAGAATAATCGTGCATTCACAATTATTTACGGCACACTGTTTCTTCACTTTTGACTTCACCATTCACTTATTAATATGCTGCTCGATCTTTATCTAACCCATCTACTATATTAAGATATTGTGTGCTGTGGACATCATTGTATTATAGCCCTTTGCACAATTTACCCTCGCACATGAACGTAAATACACCTCCTCATAAACCATTTAATCATAGCATTCCATAAATACTTTCCACAGCATTTCCATACAATTTCACAGCATTTTCTCTACATAAATGGGCCACAATAATCCCTATAACACGCAAACTATTTTCGGCACTCACACCAAAGCCTCGGTACTGTATGACAACCTAGATAAAATAGGCCGATTTCAAGGAAAACTCACTTTCAGGATAAAAAGAAAAACCAATGTAGCAAATAATAAAAAAAATTTTGGATTAACAAAATCCATCTTCAACGTTCTGAAAATATATTTTGAAGTTTTTAAAATAAAAAACCAGCTACTTCTACCAAAGATACTGAAAACCTGGCTCGCAGGCTAAGAAACTTTCTTGATGAAAAACGACACATCGTCTCTGAATGACGCTCAGAAATTGATCAACAAGCCCTCACCAGATATATGATAGACATAGAAACTGTGTCAACCGCTCATTCAATACCTTCTATAAACTGGTTAATCAAAAAGAAAACACAAAAAATAAATTTTAGCAAGTTGAGAAGAATGCAAGTGCAACCAATCTTTGAGAGTAGGTAAGAAGGGCAAAGCGCACCATTGACTATAAAAGGAGAACTTTGAGAGTAGGTAAGAAGGGCAAAGCGCTCCATTGACTATAAAAGGAGAATAAAACAAATAATTTCAACAGAGGAAAGTTTCAACATCGAATCGCTTTCATTCACTAGAGGGTGGTGATAATCAGTCGTGAAAATATGGGATGATCACCTCACGTTATACTCAGCCATGAACATTTGGAATAATCACCACAAGTCATACTCAGCCGTGAACATACGGAATAATCACCACAAGTCATACTCAGCCGTGAACATACGGAATAGCCAAAATTCATACTCAGCCGTGAACATACGGAATAATCACCACAAGTCATACTCAGCCGTGAACATACGGAATAATCACCACAAGTCATTCTCAGCCGTGAACATACTTAATAATCACAAGTCATACTCAGCCGTAAACATACGGAATAATCACCTCAAGTCATACTCAGCCGTGAACATACGGGATAATCACCTCAAGTCATACTCAGACGTGTGCCCCTCCTTGTACTTGTAGGTGGGAGGGAAGGTGAGGCAGCCCTCAGTGAGGGGCTCGAAGGCGTCTCCAGAAGACTGGGCTTTGCTGAGCTCGTCCAGCTTGTAGAGCTCCTCAATGCGGCCCTTGCTGACCTGGGCTGAGATCTCCTCCGCGGTGACTTCCGGACTCAGGCGGAAGTTCAGGTCGCCCATCCAGAACACGTAACTAGTCAGCAATAAATTCGAGATAAGAGTTTAGTAAGCCTACTTAGACTTCTATTGCTCAATTATTATTGATTCAAAGATTGACACTTGAGTGTGGCAGAAGAAATATATCTTTAATAAATTTTGTCATTCTTCACCAATAAATTGTGATACTTAAAATTTACTGTACAAACATCTCATAGTCAACACATTCAATTTTTTCTGCTGCACTAAGTCTAAAAGCTTTCACATAACACAAAATGGTCAGAACAATTGCACATTTATACACAAACTCTTTCATCACTAGGACTTTCAACATTTTCATCAAGGGATTCTAGGCATGGCCATTTCAACTACTCGGAGGATTCGTCTCGATTCTCTATTTTGCAACTAGAACGTTGCTTCGAGAGATAATAGAATAGAACCCCGGTCACAATTTCAAGCAAAATCTTATCTTGACTTGCTGAAACGTTGCTTGCAGGCTAAGCAACTGTCTTGATGAAAAACGACACATCGTCTTTAAATGACACTCAGAAAATGATCAACAAGCCCTCACCAGATATATGATAGACATAGAAACTCTGTCAACCACTTATTAAATACCTTCTATATACTGGTCAATCAAAACGAAAATATTGAAAATGAACATTAGTAAGCTGAGAAGAATGAATGTGCAACCAATCTTTGAGAGTTGGTAAGAAGGGCAAAGCGCACCAGATTACTGCACCAGATTAGGGCAAAAAAATGAACAAACCTAATGACATCTACATTAGCAATGAACCCAACAATTTGTAATTGCCAATCAGACGATAACGATATTGGTTATTGGAAATGAATTTAAAAGTAAAACAGATTTAAAAATTTAAGCAAGTTGACAATGGAAATAAAGATAGATTTGCTGATGTAGTATACTTCTCGCAGCTAAACAACATATCAACGAAAAAATAACATCTGATGCTAGGATGGGAGGCGCAACTCACTCGTGATAGAAGACGGAGGTGGTGGGGGAGCACTGAGGGAAGAGTGTGCTGTGCAGGATGGTGTTGTATTGCTGCACACGCTCCTCGTAGCCACCGTCGTGAGCGGCGAGGTGGCAATTGACGCAGCACACAGAGCAGCCGCCCACACTGAAGCGCACGCTCACGCCTCCCTTGTTGCCCTGGTGACAGATACACGCGTCGGTCAGGGCGCAGCTCGCTATGTGGTGCCCTCAAAAACAAGTTTCAGCTCTACATGGCTCATTAGGATAGTGACACGTACAGCGAAGATTATTAGATTACATTATAAGAAGGTATGAGCCTCCCTAATCACAAAAAAAGTGTTCCCAAGAAAAGCAGGCGCTATGTGGTGTGGAATTAAAAAGGAAAGAGAATCTATGCACAAGTGTGCTTCAATACCCTGCGCATAGAAAGAGCAAGATTAAAAAAGCATACGTAATAGGACGTATGTTGAAGAAAAAAGTAATAGGGGCTAAAAAACATTGCTGAAACAAAAAAATTTCCATTACACAACCAAATCCTACTCTATTTCAACAAAATAAAGGCCAACCTCATCTTTTGTTTGGGGCCTCACATCTGTTCCTTGGAAGTGCAATAGTATTCCCCTCAATAAGGAGAACCGTTTGACCTCAAAATCCTAAAAAATTCAATTTTTTGTTTATTAGCTTATTCAATAGAGAATTTTTTTCTGAATCTAACAATATGCTTCACTGCTGTGTGTGTTCGTTTGTCTGCTACAGCTTGCGAAAGGCCAGTCACTTACGTTATTACATGCCTAGGTGACGAGTTTGTCAGGCTCTCTTGAAAACTTAAACTTGTTGACGTTTGAAATGTAAATCAAGTGTATCAATGAATATGGCATGATAAAGCTAAAAATTTGTGTATAAGTTTTTCAAAACACTGTTTAGTTTGAAAACTATAACAGAAATAAGATGTCCAAGTAAAGAAAATAATTCTTAGGGGGAAAAATTCCAAATGTCGAAACTCCAATTCAATGTTGCTTTAGATAATACATTTAGCTATCTAAAAAACATGTTGCCGGTTCTATAACTTCAAAATTGAAGGATTTTGGACCATTTTTTAATGAAATTACGAAAAAAAACACGAGTTCAAAAACATCGTAGCATCATTTTACACATATGGTGAAAATCTTGAAAAAATGAAAAATTCGTTCCATTTTTGTCAAGTACTACACCCCCAACCCCAAAGCAGGTTTGAATGTTCAACAGGTGAAAGTTAGCCATACAGCACACGTTCAAAATGCTTTGGAACGAAAGCAAAACATTATGATACACAAAGTGAACAAATTCTGAGCCAGGTTGAGCAGCAGACCACTCAGTGCACAGAGTTTGCGAGACTCTACTGAAACTTAAAGAAGTTGGCGTTTGAAATAAATCTTCCCCCACAGTTTTTGAGGTATAGAAATGGTAAATATATCAATCGATGAGGCTTAAAAAAACTAAAAATCGGTGGAATCGATTTTTTAAATTTGATTAACCCATTCCCCGGCAGAAACGTGAGTACTCGTCTTCACAAAATGTTTTTTTTTCAGTCGTCAAAGAGTTTACTTGTCTAAAACTTTACCTTCAAAAACCAGCTACATACGTATATACTCGTCGATTTTAAGCCTTTGTTAGCCATTCTACATGTGAAACGAGTATTCTTATCAAATCGTACGCCTGGCAGAGGCGATAGGGTAGAGCTGTGGGATTTCAAGGACATTGTTACTAGACTTGCTCTAACAGCCATTGTCGTCGGATGGGTGTTGTTTGCATTTGCATTCATTTTTTTTGTACCATTTTGAAGTGTTACACCCCAAATGTCTAGTTCAACAGAAGATAGTGAATATGAACCTTCCCTCAGCAGCTCGACAGTTTATCTGACAATGACTACTTCTCGACAAGTGACGAG